>JAWNOR010000368.1:0-36201 GCA_035045885.1 Drosophila borealis | reverse complement strand
ATTCGTGTTTTATTCGTTTTGCCAACAGACAGAAAACAACAGATTTTAGTTTATAGCTTACTTTTAAAGGACCTACATAAGAATATTTCATCAAATTTTTAAATTCAATCAAGCACCTAGGAAAATATGCCAAGAACTGTAATAAAAATATTTGTTGTTGGCATCCGATCGTATTTGAACACGATTTCGCAGATTTTTATAAAAAATGATTTTAATTCGTGTTGAGTTTTATTCGTTTGCCAACAGACAGAAAACACAGATTTTAGGTTTAATAGCTTACTTTTAAAGCCCTACATAAGAATATTTCATCAAATTTTTAAATTCAATCAAGCACCTAGGAAAATATGCCAAGAACTGTAATAAAAATATTTGTTGCTGGCATCCGATCGTTTTGAACACGATTTCGCAGATTTTTTTAAAATTATTTTAATTGATTCGTGTTTTATTCTTTTGCCAACAGACAGAAAACACAGATTTTAGTTTATAGCTTACTTTTAAAGCTCTACATAAGAATATTTCATCAAATTTTATAAATTCAATCAAGCACCTAGGAAAATATGCCAAGAACTGTAATAAAAATATTTGTTGTTGGCATCCGATCGTATTGAACACGATTTCGCAGATTTTTATAAAAATTGATTTTAATTGATTCGTGTTTTATTCTTTTGCCAACAGACAGAAAACACAGATTTTAGTTTATAGCTTACTTTTAAAGCCCTACATAAGAATATTTCATCAAATTTTTAAATTCAATCAAGCACCTAGGAAAATATGCCAAGAACTGTAATAACAAATATTTGTTGTTGGTATCCGATCGTATTGAACACGATTTCGCAGATTTTTTTATAAAATAATGATTTTAATTGATTCGTGTTTTATTCTTTTGCCAAACAGACAGAAAACACAGATTTTAGTTAAAGCTTACTTTTAAAGAATACTTCATCAAATTTTAAATTTAATCAAGCACCTAGGATCATTTGAACACGATTTCCACAGATTTTTTTAAAAAATGATTTTAATTTCGTGTTTTATTCTTTTGCCAACAGACAGAAAACACAGATTTTAGTTAATAGCTTACTTTTAAAGCCCTACATAAGAATATTTCATCAAATTTTTAAATTCAATCAAGCACCTAGGAAAATATGCCAAGAACTGTAATAAAAATATTTGTTGTTGGCATCCGATCGTATTGAACACGATTTCGCAGATTTTTTATAAAAAAATGATTTAATTGATTCGTGTTTTATTCTTTTGCCAACAGACAGAAAACACAGATTTTTAGTTTAAAGCTTCACTTTTATAGCCCAGAAATTCAAACTTGTAAAATCATCGATTTGACACGATTCATAGATTTTTTGTAAAAAAATCGATTTTAATTGATTCGTGTTTTATTCGTTTTGCCAACAGACAGAAAACACAGATTTTAGTTTATAGCTTACTTTTAAAGCCCTACATAAGAATATTTTATCAAATTTTTAAATTCAATCAAGCACCTAGGAAAATATGCCAAGAACTGTAATAAAAATATTTGTTGTTGGCATCCGATCGTTTTGAACACGATTTCGCAGATTTTTTAAAAATGATTTTAATTTCGTGTTTTATTCTTTTGCCAACAGACAGAAAACACAGATTTTAGTTTATGGCTTACTTTTAAAGCTCTACATACGAATATTTCATCAAATTTTAAAATTCAATCAAGCACCTAGGAAAATATGACAAGAACTGTACTAAAAATATTTGAATATTTGTCTGATCGTATTTGAACACGATTTCGCAGATTTTTTTAAAAATGATTTTAATTGATTCGTGTTTTATTCTTTTGCCAACAGACAGAAAACACAGATTTTAGTTTATAGCTTACTTTTAAAGCCCTACATAAGAATATTTCATCAAATTTTTAAATTCAATCAAGCACCTAGGAAAATATGCCAAGAACTGTAATAAAAATATTTGTTGTTGGCATCCGATCGTATTGAACACGATTTCGCAGATTTTTTTATAAAATGATTTTAATTGATTCGTGTTTTATTCTTTTGCCAAAAGACAGAAAACACAGATTTTAGTTTATAGCTTACTTTTAAAGCCCTACATAAGAATATTTCATCAAATTTTAAAATTCAATCAAGCACCTAGGAAAATATGCCAAGAACTGTAATAAAAATATTTGTTGTTGGCATCCGATCGTATTTGAACACGACTTCGCAGATTTTTTTATAAAAAAATGATTCAAATTGATTCGTGTTTCATTCTTCTGCAAACAGACAGAAAACACAGTTTTTAGTTTAAAGCTTCCTTTTGATAGCCCAACATGAACACGATTCCACATATTTTTTGTAAAAAAATCATTTTAATTCGTGTTTTATTCGTTTGCCAACAGACAAAAAACATAGATTTTAGTTTATAGCTTACTTTTAAAACCCTACATAAAAATATTTTATCAAATTTTTAAATTCAATCAAGCACCTAGGAAAATATGCCAAGAACTGTAATAAAAATATTTGTTGCTGGCATCCGATCGTTTTGAACACAATTTCGCAGATTTTTATAAAAATTGATTTTAATTGATTCGTGTTTTATTCTTTTGCCAACAGACAGAAAACACAGATTTTAGTTTATAGCTTACTTTTAAAGCCCTACATAAGAATATTTCATCAAATTTTTAAATTCAATCAAGCACCTAGGAAAATATGACAAGAACTGTAATAAAAATATTTGTTGTTGGCATCCGATCGTATTGAACACGATTTCACAGATTTTTATAAAAATTGATTTTAATTGATTCGTGTTTTATTCTTTTGCCAACAGACAGAAAACACAGATTTTAGTTTATAGCTTACTTTTAAAGCCCTACATAAGAATATTTCATCAAATTTTTAAATTCAATCAAGCACCTAGGAAAATATGCCAAGAACTGTAATAAAAATATTTAATGTTGGCATCCGATCGTATTGAACACGATTTCCCAGATTTTTTATAAAAATGATTTTAATTGATTCGTGTTTTATTCGTTTTGCCAAAAGACAGAAAACACATGATTTTAGTTTATAGCTTACTTTTTAAAGCCCTACATAAGAATATTTCATCAAATTTTTAAATTCAATCAAGCACCTAGGAAAATATGCCAAGAACTGTAATAAAAATATTTGTTGTTGGCATCCGATCGTATTTGAACACGATTTCGCAGATTTTTTATAAAAAATGATTTTAATTGATTCGTGTTTTATTCTTTTGCCAACAGACAGAAAACACAGATTTTAGTTTAAAGCTTACTTTTGATAGCCCAACATTGAACACGATTTCACATATTTTTTGTAAAAAAATCATTTTTAATTCGTGTTTTATTCGTTTGCCAACAGACAGAAAACACAGATTTTAGTTTATAGCTTACTTTTAAAGCCCTACATAAGAATATTTCATCAAATTTTTAAATTCAATCAAGCACCTAGGAAAATATGCCAAGAACTGTAATAAAAATATTTGTTGTTGGCATCCGATCGTATTGAACACGATTTCGCAGATTTTTTTAAAAATTATTTTAATTGATTCGTGTTTTATTCTTTTGCCAACAGACAGAAAACACAGATTTTAGTATATAGCTTACTTTTAAAGCCCTACATAAGAATATTTCATCAAATTTTTAAATTCAATCAAGCACCTAGGAAAATATGCCAAGAACTGTAATAAAAATATTTGTTGCTGGCATCCGATCGTATTGAACACGATTTCGCAGATTTTTTTAAAATAATTGATTTTAGATTTTAATTCGTGTTTTATTATTTTGCCAACAGACAGAAAACACAGATTTTAGTTTATAGCTTACTTTTAAAGCCCTACATAAGAATATTTCATCAAATTTTGAAATTCAATCAAGCACCTAGGAAAATATGCCAAGAACTGTAATAAAAATATTTGTTGTTGGCATCCGATCGTATTGAACACGATTTCGCAGATTTTTTTAAAAATGATTTTAATTGATTCGTGTTTTATTCTTTTGCCAACAGACAGAAAACACAGATTTTAGTTTATAGCTTACTTTTAAAGCCCTACATAAGAATATTTCATCAAATTTTTAAATTCAATCAAGCACCTAGGAAAATATGCCAAAGAACTGTAATAAAAATATTTGTTGTTGGCATCCGATCGATTTTAATTTGTTGGTTATATAATGTTTTTAAAGTGGAACTAAACAGGAAACTGAACCGGATTAATAGGTTTTTCTTTTTATTACGCATCTGTACGTCTACATTGTTCGGTAGTTCATAAGCGACAGAGAATGGTATACTTAAGAATAAGAATAAGCACAAAGCAAAAACAAAAGACTTAAGTGTGACCAGGATTCAAATATTAGTTGTTGCCGAAAAACTTATGCATATTTCAATACTCCTTCTCAACAATTACATACTTGAAAACTTATTAATAACAATTCATTTCATTAATACATTTTACATGCTTGTTCTTTTGCAAATTTTTAGTTAGTACATCGGCAATCATATCATTAGTACCTATATATTTAACATCTATTTCGTTCTTAGAATATAGCTCGCGTACATGGTGAAACTTTATGTCGATGTGCTTACTACGTTTATGTAAAATTGGATTTTTAGCTAAGCACTGTGCGCTTTGATTATCGCAATACAATAAAATAGGCTTGGTTTCAATAAATCCCATTTCATGCAACAATTTTTTAATATATGTTGCTTCCCTTGCTGCGGTAGATAAGGCAATATATTCGGCTTCAGTGCTGCTTAACGCCACCAGACTTTGTTTCTTCGATTCCCACGAAATCGCGCTGCCTGCACCAATAAAGACATATCCACTATATGATTTTCGATCTGCAGCATCGTTCGCCCAGTCTGCGTCGACGTATCCATAGATCTGCTTGCCAGTATCCTGATAATGAAGTCTCATATTAGCCGTGCCTTTTAAATACCTTAGCACACGCTTCGCTGCAACTTCATGCTCCTTGTGAGGGCTGGCATTTCGTTGTGCCAGTTTCGCTACCGAATGTAGTATGTCCGGCCTGGTTGTTATGGCTAAATACATCAAAGAACCTATCAATGATTGGTAGCTCTTTTTCATTAACCATCTCGCAGTTGACGTCATCACATTTGACTTGGTGACCTGCATCCAGTGGTGTAGCTACAGGCCTACACGTTGACATGCCCCAAGTATGTAGCATTTGTTCCACATACTGCTTGTGGCCGATTGTTATGCTTCCAGTCTCCCCTTCGCGCTCAATTTCTATGCCCAAGAAATGGTTGAGCTGGCCGCCATCAACAATGTCGAATTCCCTGGCAATGGACGCTTTGATTTCCAACAATTCGTCTTTATTTGAGCTGGCAAGTAAAATATCATCAACATAAACTGCAATTATATTAATTTTACCTTGCCCATTGCGTATATATACACAGGGCTCGCTGACACATGGAGGAAAACCCAGTTTTTTCAAGACTGCGTCCAGTCTACGGTTCCACTCTCTACCGCTTTGCTTTAGCCCATAGAGAGATTTTTTTAGTTTCAAGACTTTATCAGGGAATTCATCGCTTACGAATCCGTCCGGTTGTTTCATATAAACTTCCTCTGAAAGCTCACTATTCAGGTAGGCAGTAGACACGTCCATCTGATGCACAAACAACTTATGTTCGACTGCCAATGCCATAATCATTCGTACAGACGAGTATCTCACAACTGGAGAGAACGTCTCAAAGAAATCAACGCCATATCGCTGCGCACATCCTTTGGCAACTAATCTTGACTTAAAGCGCTCTACATAGCCATCCTTGTCAACTTTTATGCCAAAGACCCATTTGCAGCCTATCGCTTTCTTATTCGCTGGCAATTCCACAAGCTCCCAAGTCTTATTGTCTTCAAGTGCTTTTATCTCCTTCTGAATCGATGCTGACCATTCTTGGCTCATTTCTGACTCATTTGCTTCGCTAAAATTTTCAGGAATGACGATTTCCTCTGCCTTCAGCATATTCAGACAATTATACTGCTTGCGGGGTCTACCTGGTTTTCCAGTTTTTATCTTTCGTGGACGCCCTGGACCACGAGCTTCACAGTTTACGGGCGGTTCTGCATCATCACTTTTTGCACTCTCATACTCGTCAGTATCTTTCCTTTCAGTATGTTGCCCTCCGATTTCAATCTCTGCCTGTGTCTGCAGGACATTCTCAGCCTCAGCCTGCTGATTTACTGTTGCACAATCATCAAACAGCACTGTTTCTTTTTTATCGCTTGCAGATCCACCTAAATTATTTTCTATAAAAATAACTTCTCTGCTTTCGACAACTTTCTTCGACTCTGGACAAAATAGGCGATATGCTTTTGCTGCCATCGAATAGCCAACCATTACATATTCGATTCCCTTTGGACTAAACTTATTTCTGTGCCCTTTCTTTAAGACAATTGCTTTTGAGCCGAAAACCTTCAAATGCGATACAGACGGTTTCTTGCCAGTCCAAACCTCGAATGGTGTTTTGTTAGCCAATGTCTTGGTTTCTGACCTGTTGCGTAAGTATACTGCAGTCCCTACTGCCTCACCCCATAGTGTTTCATCTACGCCCGAGTGTACTAGCATACTTCTGGCCATCTCTACCAGTGTGCGATTTGCTCGCTCAGCAACTCCATTTTGCTGCGGAGTATAGGGTACTGTCAGTTGTCTTTTAATTCCGTGTTCCGACAAGAATTTTTCAAATTCATGACTAACATACTCGCGCCCGTTATCGCTTCGAATTGATTTTACCTTTTTGCCGCATTGTCTCTCGGCAAACAAAACAAAGTCCTTAAACGCGCTTAATATTTGGTCGCGAGACTTCAAAAAATACACAACTGTGTGACGTGAGTAATCGTCAATAAATGTTGCAAAGTATCGTGCGCCCCCGGCAGACGGTCTGCTTATTGGTCCACAAATGTCAGTGTGAATCAAACTCAATAATTGAGTCGCACGATTTTCAGGAGCTTTTGAAAATGGTTTTACACTTATTTTACTTTTTGCACAGGTTTCACACAAATCATTTTTTATTTCAAAATTTTTATTGATTGATTTTAAGCCATGCACCATCTCACCACTTGCCATTTTCCTTAAACTGGCCAGATTTAAGTGTCCAAATCGATAATGCCATTTCCATAACTCAGTGCTGCTTGCCTTAGAGTACATACACTGTTTCATTTTAACATCAATGGTGAACAAATCACCTCTCTTGTATGCTCTCAGTATATTCACATTATCTCTGTCTTTTATCACTGCTCTGTCTTTATCAAAAGTAACTCTGTATCCTTTTTCTACAGCTTTTGATACCGATATGAAGTTTGCTTGCAACTCATTAACAAACAACACATTTTGCAGTTCAAGATAAAAATTTCCGACAGTAATACATACAGTACCAATGCCGTCGGCAACTATAAAATTTTCTCCTGCAAGCAATATTTTCTCTTTGTGCTCTCTAATATCTACAAACCATGACCTATCACAACACATGTGAGCAGTGGCGCCACTATCCAGACACCACGTCGATTTTGTCAAGTTGTCGCTTTTCTGCACATTCGCAAGTATGGCTAACGATCGCTTCATTTCAGCGTTTCTCTCTTTGCCTTCTTTACTTTTCTCTTTTTCCTTGCACTCAGCAATAAAATGACCTTCGCGGCCGCATCTATAACATTTTTTATTCCTTTTCGGATCTGTTTTCTGATGCGCATTTTTTGTACGCGACACAAATGCTTGCTGTATGCCATTACCCACTTCTTCGTTGTTTGCTTGTTGTCTTT
The DNA here is from genome assembly GCA_035045885.1 of Drosophila borealis. Classification (NCBI taxonomy): domain Eukaryota; kingdom Metazoa; phylum Arthropoda; class Insecta; order Diptera; family Drosophilidae; genus Drosophila; species Drosophila borealis. The sequence continues at coordinate 28,434 of JAWNOR010000368.1, read as the reverse complement.
GTCCTTCTTCAATAATTTTGATTTTCAAATCAGACAAGGACGGCAACTGTTCACGCGTTTCGATCGCTACAACAAAGTTTTCGAACTTTTTTCCTAATCCCGTTAACAGCAAAATTGTGAGCATGTCTTCATTTATATTCATTTCGATTTCTTTTAATTTTTCAACTATGTTGGAAAACTCATTTATATAGTTTTGCACACTTGCACCTTCTGGCATACTCAATCGAAGCAAACTTTTAAATAACGCAATTTTTCTTGCTGGCCCGCGCGGTTGATACACACTTATCAGCTTCTCCCATGCTTCTTTAGACGACACGCAATTTTTTATGAAATTAATCTGCGACGCTTTAACAGCCAGCAATATGTTTGCTAGTGCCTTTTCGTCCCGTGTATCAAACTGAGCCTTCTGTTCTTCGCTGTCACCTTCATTTTTAACGATTCTTCCGCATACTATCGGCCATAGATCATTTTGTACCAATATGCTTTTCATTTGCACTGACCACACCGCGTAATTTTCGTCATCCAACTTTTCGATGGAATATAATCCTTGTCCACTCATGTTTATAAATTTTTTCGTATAATCACACACAGTAATTAAGGTTAATCGCACAATTTCGTGTTTAGAGCCCTGGGCCCATAACCTGTTGGTTATATAATGTTTTTAAAGTGGAACTAAACAGGAAACTGAACCGGATTAATAGGTTTTTCTTTTTATTACGCATCTGTACGTCTACATTGTTCGGTAGTTCATAAGCGACAGAGAATGGTATACTTAAGAATAAGAATAAGCACAAAGCAAAAACAAAAGACTTAAGTGTGACCAGGATTCAAATATTAGTTGTTGCCGAAAAACTTATGCATATTTCAATATAATTGATTCGTGTTTTATTCTTTGCCAACAGACAGAAAACACAGATTTTAGTTTATGGCTTACTTTTAAAGCCCTACATAAGAATATTTCATCAAATTTTAAATTCAATCAAGCACCTAGGAAAATATGACAATAACTGTAATAAAAATATTTGTTGTTGGCATCCGATCGTATTGAACACGATTTCGCAGATTTTTATAAAAATTGATTTTAATTGATTCGTGTTTTATTCTTTGCCAACAGACAGAAAACACAGATTTTAGTTTATGGCTTACTTTTAAAGCCCTACATAAGAATATTTCATCAAATTTAAAATTCAATCAAGACCTAGGAAAATATGACAATAACTGTAATAAAAATATTTGTTGTTGGCATCCGATCGTTTTGAACACGATTTCGCAGATTTTTTTAAAAATTGATTTTAATTGATTCGTGTTTTATTCTTTTGCCAACAGACAGAAAACACAGATTTTAGTTAATAGCTTACTTTTAAGAATATTTCATCAAATTTTTAAATTCAATCAAGCACCTAGGAAAATATGTCAAGAACTGTAATAAAAATTTTTGTTGTTGGCATCCGATCGTATTTAACACGATTTCGCAGATTTTTTTAAAAAATGATTTTAATTGATTCGTGTTTTATTCTTTTGCCAACAGACAGAAAACACAGATTTTAGTTTATAGCTTCCTTTTGATAGCCCAACATGAGAATATTTCATCAAATTTTTAAAATTATTCAAGAACTTTAGAAAATATGCTAAAAACTGTAATAAAAATATTTGTTGTTGGTATCCGATCGTATTGAAAATTTCACAGATTTTTTAAAAAATGATTTTAATTCGTGTTTTCTTCGTTTGCCAACAGACAGAAAACACAGATTTTAGTTTAAATTATTTCATCAAATTTTTAAATTCAATCAAGCATCTAGGAAAATATGCCAAGAACTGTAATAAAATTATTTGTTGTTGGCATCCGATCGTATTTAACACGATTTCCCAGATTTTTTTAGAAAATGATTTTAATTCGTGTTTTATTCGTTTGCCAAAAGACAGAAAACACAGATTTTAGTTTATGGCTTACTTTTAAAGCACTACATAAGAATATTTCATCAAATTTTTAAATTCAATCAAGTACCTAGGAAAATATGCCAAGAACTGTAAAAAAAATTTTTGTTGTTGGCATCCGATCGTACTGACCACGATTTCGCAGATTTTTTTAATAAATTATTTTAAATGATTCGTGTTTTATTCTTTTGCCAACAGACAGAAAACACAGATTTTAGTATATAGCTTACTTTTAAAGGCCTACATAAGAATATTTCATCAAATTTTTAAATACAATCAAGCACCTAGGAAAATATGACAATAACTGTAATAAAAATAGTTGTTGTTGGCATCCGATCGTATTGAACACGATTTCGCAGATTTTTATAAAAATTGATTTTAATTGATTCGTGTTTTATTCTTTTGCCAACAGACAGAAAACACAGATTTTAGTTTATAGCTTACTTTTAAAGCCCTACATAAGAATATTTCATCAAATTTAAAATTTAATCAAGCACCTAGGAAAATATGACAATAACTGTAATAAAAATATTTGTTGTTGGCATCCGATCGTTTTGAACACAATTTTGCAGATTTTTTCAAAAATTGATTTTAATTGATTCGTGTTTTATTCTTTTGCCAACAGACAGAAAACACAGATTTTAGTTTATGGCTTACTTTTAAAGCTCTACATAAGAATATTTCATCAAATTTTTAAATTCAATCAAGCACCTAGGAAAATATGACAATAACTGTAATAAAAATAGTTGTTGTTGGCATCCGATCGTATTGAACACGATTTCGCAGATTTTTTTAGAAAATGATTTTAATTGATTCGTGTTTTATTCGTTTGCCAAAAGACAGAAAACACAGATTTTAGTTTATAGCTTACTTTTAAAGCCCTACATAAGAATATTTCATCAAATTTTTAAATTCAATCAAGCACCTAGGAAAATATGCCAAGAACTGTAATAAAAATATTTGTTGTTGGCATCCGATCGTTTTGAACACAATTTTGCAGATTTTTTAAAAAATGATTTTAATTGATTCGTGTTTTATTCTTTTGCCAACAGACAGAAAACACAGATTTTAGTTTATGGCTTACTTTTAGAGCTCTACATAAGAATATTTCATCAAATTTTTAAATTCAATCAAGCACCTAGGAAAATATGCCAAGAACTGTAATAAAAATATTTGTTGTTGGCATCCGATCGTATTGAATTATTTTTATAAAACGATTTCCCAGATTTTTAAAATTGATTCGTGTTTTATTCTTTTGCCAACAGACAGAAAACACAGATTTTAGTTTATAGCTTACTTTTAAAGCCCTACATAAGAATATTTCATCAAATTTTTAAATTCAATCAAGCACCTAGGAAAATATGCCAAGAACTGTAATAAAAATATTTGTTGTTGGCATCCGATCGTATTGAACACGATTTCCCAGATTTTTTTAAAAAATGATTTTAATTGATTCGTGTTTTATTCTTTTGCCAACAGACAGAAAACACAGATTTTAGTTTATAGCTTACTTTTAAAGCCCTACATAAGAATATTTCATCAAATTTTTAAATTCAATCAAGCACCTAGGAAAATATGCCAAGAACTGTAATAAAAATATTTGTTGTTGGCATCCGATCGTATTGAACACGATTTCCCAGATTTTTTTAGAAAATGATTTTAATTGATTCGTGTTTTATTCGTTTGCCAAAAGACAGAAAAAACAGATTTTAGTTTATAGCTTACTTTTAAAGCCCTACATAAGAATATTTCATCAAATTTTTAAATTCAATCAAGCACCTAGGAAAATATGCCAAGAACTGTAATAAAAATATTTGTTGTTGGCATCCGATCGTTTTGAACACAATTTCGCAGATTTTTTTAAAAATTGATTTTAATTGATTCGTGTTTTATTCTTTTGCCAACAGACAGAAAACACAGATTTTAGTTTATAGCTTACTTTTAAAGCTCTACATAAGAATATTTCATCAAATTTTTAAATTCAATCAAGCACCTAGGAAAATATGCCAAGAACTGTAATAAAAATATTTGTTGTTGGCATCCGATTTTAATTGATTCGTGTTTTATTCTTTTGCCAACAGACAGAAAACACAGATTTTAGTTTATAGCTTACTTTTAAAGCCCTACATAAGAATATTTCATCAAATTTTTAAATTCAATCAAGCACCTAGGAAAATATGCCAAGAACTGTAATAAAAATATTTGTTGTTGGCATCCGATCGTATTGAACACGATTTCGCAGATTTTTTTAGAAAATGATTTTAATTGATTCGTGTTTTATTCTTTTGCCAAAAGACAGAAAACACAGATTTTAGTTTATAGCTTACTTTTAAAGCCCTACATAAGAATATTTCATCAAATTTTTAAATTCAATCAAGCACCTAGAAAAATATGCCAAGAACTGTAATAAAAATATTTGTTGTTGGCATCCGATCGTTTTGAACACGATTTCGCAGATTTTTTTAAAAAATGATTTTAATTGCGTGTTTTATTCTTTTGCCAACAGACAGAAAACACAGATTTTAGTTTATAGCTTACTTTTAAAGCTCTACATAAGAATATTTCATCAAATTTTTAAATTCAATCAAGCACCTAGGAAAATATGACAAGAACTGTAATAAAAATATTTGTTGTTGGCATCCGATCGTATTGAAAAATGATTTTAATTGATTCGTGTTTTATTCTTTTGCCAACAGACAGAAAACACAGATTTTAGTTTATAGCTTACTTTTAAAGCCCTACATAAGAATATTTCATCAAATTTTTAAATTCAATCAAGCATCTAGGAAAATATGCCAAGAACTGTAATAAAAATATTTGTTGTTGGCATCCGATCGTATTGAACACGATTTCCCAGATTTTTTTAGAAAATGATTTTAATTGATTCGTGTTTTATTCTTTTGCCAAAAGACAGAAAAAACAGATTTTAGTTTATAGCTTACTTTTAAAGCCCTACATAAGAATATTTCATCAAATTTTTAAATTCAATCAAGCACCTAGGAAAATATGCCAAGAACTGTAATAAAAATATTTGTTGTTGGCATCCGATCGTTTTGAACACGATTTCGCAGATTTTTTAAAAATGATTTTAATTGATTCGTGTTTTATTCTTTTGCCAACAGACAGAAAACACAGATTTTAGTTTATAGCTTACTTTTAAAGCCCTACATAAGAATATTTCATCAAATTTTTAAATTCAATCAAGCACCTAGGAAAATATGCCAAGAACTGTAATAAAAATATTTGTTGTTGGCATCCGATCGTATTTAACACGATTTCCCAGATTTTTTTAGAAAATGATTTTAATTGATTCGTGTTTTATTCTTTTGCCAAAAGACAGAAAACACAGATTTTAGTTTATAGCTTACTTTTAAAGCCCTACATAAGAATATTTCATCAAATTTTTAAATTCAATCAAGCACCTAGAAAAATATGCCAAGAACTGTAATAAAAATATTTGTTGTTGGCATCCGATCGTATTGAACACGATTTCGCAGATTTTTTTAAAAAATGATTTTAATTGATTCGTGTTTTATTCTTTTGCCAACAGACAGAAAACACAGATTTTAGTTTATAGCTTACTTTTAAAGCTCTACATAAGAATATTTCATCAAATTTTTAAATTCAATCAAGCACCTAGGAAAATATGACAAGAACTGTAATAAAAATATTTGTTGTTGGCATCCGATCGTATTGAACACGATTTCGCAGATTTTTTAAAAATTGATTTTAATTTATTCGTGGTTTATTCTTTTGCCAACAGACAGAAAACACAGATTTTAGTTTATAGCTTACTTTTAAAGCCCTACATAAGAATATTTCATCAAATTTTTAAATTCAATCAAGCATCTAGGAAAATATGCCAAGAACTGTAATAAAAATATTTGTTGTTGGCATCCGATCGTATTTAACACGATTTCGCAGATTTTTTTAGAAAATGATTTTAATTGATTCGTGTTTTATTCTTTTGCCAAAAGACAGAAAAAACAGATTTTAGTTTATAGCTTACTTTTAAAGCCCTACATAAGAATATTTCATCAAATTTTTAAATTCAATCAAGCACCTAGAAAAATATGCCAAGAACTGTAATAAAAATATTTGTTGCTGGCATCCGATCGTTTTGAACACGATTTCGCAGATTTTTTTAAAAATGATTTTAATTCGTGTTTTATTCTTTTGCCAACAGACAGAAAACACAGATTTTAGTTTATGGCTTACTTTTAAAGCTCTACATAAGAATATTTCATCAAATTTTTAAATTCAATCAAGCACCTAGGAAAATATGACAAGAACTGTAATAAAAATATTTGTTGTTGGCATCCGATCGTATTGAACACGATTTCGCAGATTTTTATAAAAATTGATTTTAATTGATTCGTGTTTTATTCTTTTGCCAACAGACAGAAAACACAGATTTTAGTTTATAGCTTACTTTTAAAGCCCTACATAAGAATATTTCATCAAATTTTTAAATTCAATCAAGCACCTAGGAAAATATGCCAAGAACTGTAATAAAAATATTTGTTGTTGGCATCCGATCGTATTTAACACGATTTCCCAGATTTTTTTAGAAAATGATTTTAATTCGTGTTTTATTCGTTTGCCAAAAGACAGAAAACACAGATTTTAGTTTATAGCTTACTTTTAAAGCCCTACATAAGAATATTTCATCAAATTTTTAAATTCAATCAAGCACCTAGGAAAATATGCCAAGAACTGTAATAAAAATATTTGTTGTTGGCATCCGATCGTTTTGAACACGATTTCGCAGATTTTTTTAAAAAATGATTTTAATTGATTCGTGTTTTATTCTTTTGCCAACAGACAGAAAACACAGATTTTAGTTTATAGCTTACTTTTAAAGCCCTACATAAGAATATTTCATCAAATTTTTAAATTCAATCAAGCACCTAGGAAAATATGCCAAGAACTGTAATAAAAATATTTGTTGTTGGCATCCGATCGTATTGAACACGATTTCGCAGATTTTTTTAAAAATTGATTTTAATTGATTCGTGTTTTATTCTTTTGCCAACAGACAGAAAACACAGATTTTAGTTTATAGCTTACTTTTAAAGCCCTACATAAGAATATTTCATCAAATTTTTAAATTCAATCAAGCACCTAGGAAAATATGCCAAGAACTGTAATAAAAATATTTGTTGTTGGCATCCGATCGTATTGAACACGATTTCGCAGATTTTTTAAAAAATGATTTTAATTGATTCGTGTTTTATTCTTTTGCCAACAGACAGAAAACACAGATTTTAGTTTATAGCTTACTTTTAAAGCTCTACATAAGAATATTTCATCAAATTTTTAAATTCAATCAAGCACCTAGGAAAATATGCCAAGAACTGTAATAAAAATATTTGTTGTTGGCATCCGATCGTATTGAACACGATTTCGCAGATTTTTTAAAAATTATTTTAATTGATTCGTGTTTTATTCTTTTGCCAACAGACAGAAAACACAGATTTTAGTTTATAGCTTACTTTTAAAGCCCTACATAAGAATATTTCATCAAATTTTTAAATTCAATCAAGCACCTAGGAAAATATGCCAAGAACTGTAATAAAAATATTTGTTGTTGGCATCCGATCGTATTGAACACGATTTCGCAGATTTTTTTAAAAATGATTTTAATTGATTCGTGTTTTATTCTTTTGCCAACAGACAGAAAACACAGATTTTAGTTTATAGCTTACTTTTAAAGCCCTACATAAGAATATTTCATCAAATTTTTAAATTCAATCAAGCACCTAGGAAAATATGCCAAGAACTGTAATAAAAATATTTGTTGTTGGCATCCGATCGTATTTAACACGATTTCCCAGATTTTTTTAAAAAATGATTTTAATTGATTCGTGTTTTATTCGTTTGCCAAAAGACAGAAAACACAGATTTTAGTTTATAGCTTACTTTTAAAGCCCTACATAAGAATATTTCATCAAATTTTTAAATTCAATCAAGCACCTAGGAAAATATGCCAAGAACTGTAATAAAAATATTTGTTGTTGGCATCCGATCGTATTGAACACGATTTCGCAGATTTTTTTAAAAAATGATTTTAATTGCGTGTTTTATTCTTTTGCCAACAGACAGAAAACACAGATTTTAGTTTATAGCTTACTTTTAAAGCTCTACATAAGAATATTTCATCAAATTTTTAAATTCAATCAAGCACCTAGGAAAATATGCCAAGAACTGTAATAAAAATATTTGTTGTTGGCATCCGATCGTATTGAACACGATTTCGCAGATTTTTTTAAAAATTGATTTTAATTGATTCGTGTTTTATTCTTTTGCCAACAGACAGAAAACACAGATTTTAGTTTATAGCTTACTTTTAAAGCCCTACATAAGAATATTTCATCAAATTTTTAAATTCAATCAAGCATCTAGGAAAATATGCCAAGAACTGTAATAAAAATATTTGTTGTTGGCATCCGATCGTATTTAACACGATTTCCCAGATTTTTTTAAAAATGATTTTAATTGATTCGTGTTTTATTCGTTTGCCAAAAGACAGAAAACACAGATTTTAGTTTATAGCTTACTTTAAAAGCCCTACATAAGAATATTTCATCAAATTTTTAAATTCAATCAAGCACCTAGAAAAATATGCCAAGAACTGTAATAAAAATATTTGTTGTTGGCATCCGATCGTTTTGAACACGATTTCGCAGATTTTTTTAAAAAATCATTTTAATGACGTGTTTTATTCTTTTGCCAACAGACAGAAAACACAGATTTTAGTTTATAGCTTACTTTTAAAGCCCTACATAAGAATATTTCATCAAATTTTTAAATTCAATCAAGCACCTAGGAAAATATGCCAAGAACTGTAATAAAAATATTTGTTGTTGGCATCCGATCGTATTGAACACGATTTCGCAGATTTTTATAAAAATTGATTTTAATTGATTCGTGTTTTATTCTTTTGCCAACAGACAGAAAACACAGATTTTAGTTTATAGCTTACTTTTAAAGCCCTACATAAGAATATTTCATCAAATTTTTAAATTCAATCAAGCACCTAGGAAAATATGCCAAGAACTGTAATAAAAATATTTGTTGTTGGCATCCGATCGTATTGAACACGATTTCGCAGATTTTTTTAAAAATGATTTTAATTGATTCGTGTTTTATTCTTTTGCCAAAAGACAGAAAACACAGATTTTAGTTTATAGCTTACTTTTAAAGCCCTACATAAGAATATTTCATCAAATTTTTAAATTCAATCAAGCACCTAGGAAAATATGCCAAGAACTGTAATAAAAATATTTGTTGTTGGCATCCGATCGTATTGAACACGATTTCCCAGATTTTTTAAAAAATGATTTTAATTGATTCGTGTTTTATTCTTTTGCCAACAGACAGAAAACACAGATTTTAGTTTATAGCTTACTTTTAAAGCTCTACATAAGAATATTTCATCAAATTTTTAAATTCAATCAAGCACCTAGGAAAATATGCCAAGAACTGTAATATAAAATATTTGTTGTTGGCATCCGATCGTATTGAACACGATTTCGCAGATTTTTATAAAATGATTTTAATTGATTCGTGTTTTATTCTTTTGCCAACAGACAGAAAACACAGATTTTAGTTTATAGCTTACTTTTAAAGCCCTACATAAGAATATTTCATCAAATTTTTAAATTCAATCAAGCATCTAGGAAAATATGCCAAGAACTGTAATAAAAATATTTGTTGTTGGCATCCGATCGTATTGAACACGATTTCCCAGATTTTTTTAGAAAATGATTTTAATTGATTCGTGTTTTATTCGTTTGCCAACAGACAGAAAAAACAGATTTTAGTTTATAGCTTACTTTAAAAGACCCTACATAAGAATATTTCATCAAATTTTTAAATTCAATCAAGCACCTAGGAAAATATGCCAAGAACTGTAATAAAAATATTTGTTGCTGGCATCCGATCGTATTGAACACAATTTCGCAGATTTTTTTAAAAAATGATTTTAATTTCGTGTTTTATTCTTTTGCCAACAGACAGAAAACACAGATTTTAGTTTATAGCTTACTTTTAAAGCTCTACATAAGAATATTTCATCAAATTTTAAAATTCAATCAAGCACCTAGGAAAATATGCCAAGAACTGTAATAAAAATATTTGTTGTTGGCATCCGATCGTATTGAACACGATTTCGCAGATTTTTTTAAAAAATGATTTTAATTGATTCGTGTTTTATTCGTTTGCCAGATTTTGGTTTATAGCTTACTTTTAAAGCCCTACATAAGAATATTTCATCAAATTTTTAAATTCAATCAAGCACCTAGGAAAATATGCCAAGAACTGTAATAAAAATATTTGTTGTTGGCATCCGATCGTATTGAACACGATTTCGCAGATTTTTTTAAAAATGATTTTAATTGTCGTGTTTTATTCTTTTGCCAACAGACAGAAAACACAGATTTTAGTTTATAGCTTACTTTTAAAGCCCTACATAAGAATATTTCATCAAATTTTTAAATTCAATCAAGCACCTAGGAAAATATGACAAGAACTGTAATAAAAATATTTGTTGTTGGCATCCGATCGTATTGAACACGATTTCGCAGATTTTTTAAAAAATTGATTTTAATTGATTCGTGTTTTATTCTTTTGCCAACAGACAGAAAACACAGATTTTAGTTTATAGCTTACTTTTAAAGCCCTACATAAGAATATTTCATCAAATTTTTAAATTCAATCAAGCATCTAGGAAAATATGCCAAGAACTGTAATAAAAATATTTCATGTTGGCATCCGATCGTATTGAACACGATTTCCCAGATTTTTTTAGAAAATGATTTTAATTGATTCGTGTTTTATTCGTTTGCCAAAAGACAGAAAACAACAGATTTTAGCTTATAGCTTACTTTAAAAGACCTACATAAGAATATTTCATCAAATTTTTAAATTCAATCAAGCACCTAGGAAAATATGCCAAGAACTGTAATAAAAATATTTGTTGTTGGCATCCGATCGTTTTGAACACGATTTCGCAGATTTTTTTAAAAAATGATTTTAATTGCGTGTTTTATTCTTTTGCCAACAGACAGAAAACACAGATTTTAGTTTATAGCTTACTTTTAAAGCTCTACATACGAATATTTCATCAAATTTTTAAATTCAATCAAGCACCTAGGAAAATATGCCAAGAACTGTAATAAAAATATTTGTTGTTGGCATCCGATCGTATTGAACACGATTTCCAGATTTTTTAAAAATGATTTTAATTGATTCGTGTTTTATTCTTTTGCCAACAGACAGAAAACACAGATTTTAGTTTATAGCTTACTTTTAAAGCCCTACATAAGAATATTTCATCAAATTTTTAAATTCAATCAAGCACCTAGAAAAATATGCCAAGAACTGTAATAAAAATATTTGTTGTTGGCATCCGATCGTATTGAACACGATTTCGCAGATTTTTATATAAATTGATTTTAATTGATTCGTGTTTTATTCTTTTGCCAACAGACAGAAAACACAGATTTTAGTTTATAGCTTACTTTTAAAGCCCTACATAAGAATATTTCATCAAATTTTTAAATTCAATCAAGCACTCTAGAAAAATATGCCAAGAACTGTAATAAAAATATTTGTTGTTGGCATCCGATCGTATTGAACACGATTTCACAGATTTTTTTAAAAATCATTTTAATTCGTGTTTTATTCTTTTGCCAACAGACAGAAAACACAGATTTTAGTTTATAGCTTACTTTTAAAGCCCTACATACGAATATTTCATCAAATTTTTAAATTCAATCAAGCACCTAGGAAAATATGCCAAGAACTGTAATAAAAATATTTGTTGTTGGCATCCGATCGTATTGAACACGATTTCGCAGATTTTTTAAAAAATGATTTTAATTCGTGTTTTATTCTTTTGCCAACAGACAGAAAACACAGATTTTAGTTTATAGCTTACTTTTAAAGCCCTACATAAGAATATTTCATCAAATTTTTAAATTCAATCAAGCATCTAGGAAAATATGCCAAGAACTGTAATAAAAATATTTGTTGTTGGCATCCGATCGTATTTAACACGATTTCCCAGATTTTTTTAGAAAATGATTTTAATTGATTCGTGTTTTATTCGTTTGCCAACAGACAGAAAACACAGATTTTAGTTTATAGCTTACTTTTAAAGCCCTACATAAGAATATTTCATCAAATTTTTAAATTCAATCAAGCACCTAGAAAAATATGCCAAGAACTGTAATACAAATATTTGTTGTTGGCATCCGATCGTATTGAACACGATTTCGCAGATTTTTATATAAAATGATTTTAATTGATTCGTGTTTTATTCTTTTGCCAACAGACAGAAAACACAGATTTTAGTTTATAGCTTACTTTTAAAGCCCTACATAAGAATATTTCATCAAATTTTTAAAATTAATCAAGAACTTTAGAAAATATGCTAAGAACTGTAATACAAATATTTGTTGTTGGCATCCGATCGTATTGAACACGATTTCGCAGATTTTTTTAAAAATCGATTTTAATTGCGTGTTTTATTCGTTTGCCAACAGACAGAAAACACAGATTTTAGTTTATAGCTTACTTTTAAAGCCCTACATAAGAATATTTCATCAAATTTTTAAATTCAATCAAGCACCTAGGAAAATATGCCAAGAACTGTAATAAAAATATTTGTTGTTGGCATCCGATCGTATTGAACACGATTTCGCAGATTTTTTTAATAAATTGATTTTAATTGATTCGTGTTTTATTCTTTTGCCAACAGACAGAAAACACAGATTTTAGTTTATAGCTTACTTTTAAAGCCCTACATAAGAATATTTCATCAAATTTTTTAATTCAATCAAGCATCTAGGAAAATATGCCAAGAACTGTAATAAAAATATTTGTTGTTGGCATCCGATCGTATTTAACACGATTTCCCAGATTTTTTAAAAAATGATTTTAATTGATTCGTGTTTTATTCGTTTGCCAAAAGACAGAAAAAACAGATTTTAGTTTATAGCTTACTTTAAAAGACCTACATAAGAATATTTCATCAAATTTTTAAATTCAATCAAGCACCTAGAAAAATATGCCAAGAACTGTAATAAAAATATTTGTTGTTGGCATCCGATCGTTTTGAACACGATTTCGCAGATTTTTTTAAAAAATGATTTTAATTCGTGTTTTATTCTTTTGCCAACAGACAGAAAACACAGATTTTAGTTTATAGCTTACTTTTAAAGCCCTACATAAGAATATTTCATCAAATTTTTAAATTCAATCAAGCACCTAGGAAAATATGCCAAGAACTGTAATAAAAATATTTGTTGTTGGCATCCGATCGTATTGAACACGATTTCGCAGATTTTTATAAAAATTGATTTTAATTGATTCGTGTTTTATTCTTTTGCCAACAGACAGAAAACACAGATTTTAGTTTATAGCTTACTTTTAAAGCCCTACATAAGAATATTTCATCAAATTTTTAAATTCAATCAAGCACCTAGGAAAATATGCCAAGAACTGTAATAAAAATATTTGTTGTTGGCATCCGATCGTATTGAACACGATTTCCCAGATTTTTTTAGAAAATGATTTTAATTGATTCGTGTTTTATTCTTTTGCCAAAAGACAGAAAACACAGATTTTAGTTTATAGCTTACTTTTAAAGCCCTACATAAGAATATTTCATCAAATTTTTAAATTCAATCAAGCACCTAGGAAAATATGCCAAGAACTGTAATAAAAATATTTGTTGTTGGCATCCGATCGTATTGAACACGATTTCGCAGATTTTTATAAAAATTGATTTTAATTGATTCGTGTTTTATTCTTTTGCCAACAGACAGAAAACACAGATTTTAGTTTAAAGCTTCCTTTTGATAGCCCAACATGAGAATATTTTTTCAAATTTTTAAAATCAATCAAGAACTTTAGAAAATATGCCAAGAACTGTAATACAAATATTTGTTGCTGGCATCCGATCGTATTGAACACGATTTCACAGATTTTTTTAAAAATCATTTTAATTCGTGTTTTATTCTTTGCCAACAGACAGAAAACAAAGATTTTAGTTTATAGCTTACTTTTAAACCATAATCTTTTCCATTTCTAGATTTTTTTAAAAATGATTTTAATTGATTCGTGTTTTATTCTTTTGCCAAAAGACAGAAAAAACAGATTTTAGTTTATAGCTTACTTTAAAAGCCCTACATAAGAATATTTCATCAAATTTTTAAATTCAATCAAGCACCTAGAAAAATATGCCAAGAACTGTAATAAAAATATTTGTTGTTGGCATCCGATCGTATTGAACACGATTTCGCAGATTTTTTTATAAATTGATTTTAATTGATTCGTGTTTTATTCTTTTGCCAACAGACAGAAAATTAAAATTAATCAAGAACTTTAGAAAATATGCCAAGAACTGTAATACAAATATATGTTGTTGGCATCCGATCGTATTGAACACGATTTCACAGATTTTTTTTAAAAATCATTTTAATTCGTGTTTTATTCGTTTGCCAACAGACAGAAAACACAGATTTTAGTTTATAGCTTACTTTTAAAGCCCTACATAAGAATATTTCATCAAATTTTTAAATTCAATCAAGCACCTAGGAAAATATGCCAAGAACTGTAATAAAAATATTTGTTGTTGGCATCCGATCGTTTTGAACACGATTTCACAGATTTTTATAAAAATTGATTTTAATTGATTCGTGTTTTATTCTTTTGCCAACAGACAGAAAACACAGATTTTAGTTTATAGCTTACTTTTAAAGCCCTACATAAGAATATTTCATCAAATTTTTAAATTCAATCAAGCATCTAGGAAAATATGCCAAGAACTGTAATAAAAATATTTGTTGTTGGCATCCGATCGTATTGAACACGATTTCCCAGATTTTTTTAGAAAATGATTTTAATTGATTCGTGTTTTATTCGTTTGCCAAAAGACAGAAAAAACAGATTTTAGTTTATAGCTTACTTTAAAAGACCTACATAAGAATATTTCATCAAATTTTTAAATTCAATCAAGCACCTAGAAAAATATGCCAAGAACTGTAATAAAAATATTTGTTGTTGGCATCCGATCGTTTTGAACACGATTTCGCAGATTTTTTTAAAAAATGATTTTAATTTCGTGTTTTATTCTTTTGCCAACAGACAGAAAACACAGATTTTAGTTTATAGCTTACTTTTAAAGCCCTACATAAGAATATTTCATCAAATTTTTAAATTCAATCAAGCACCTAGGAAAATATGCCAAGAACTGTAATAAAAATATTTGTTGTTGGCATCCGATCGTATTGAACACGATTTCGCAGATTTTTTTAAAAATTGATTTTAATTGATTCGTGTTTTATTCTTTTGCCAACAGACAGAAAACACAGATTTTAGTTTATAGCTTACTTTTAAAGCCCTACATAAGAATATTTCATCAAATTTTTAAATTCAATCAAGCACCTAGGAAAATATGCCAAGAACTGTAATAAAAATATTTGTTGTTGGCATCCGATCGTATTGAACACGATTTCGCATATTTTTTAAAAAATGATTTTAATTGATTCGTGTTTTATTCGTTTGCCAACAGACAGAAAAAACAGATTTTAGTTTATAGCTTACTTTTAAAGCCCTACATAAGAATATTTCATCAAATTTTTAAATTCAATCAAGCACCTAGGAAAATATGCCAAGAACTGTAATAAAAATATTTGTTGTTGGCATCCGATCGTATTGAACACGATTTCGCAGATTTTTTTAAAAAATGATTTTAATTCGTGTTTTATTCTTTTGCCAACAGACAGAAAACACAGATTTTAGTTTATAGCTTACTTTTAAAGCCCTACATAAGAATATTTCATCAAATTTTTAAATTCAATCAAGCATCTAGGAAAATATGCCAAGAACTGTAATAAAAATATTTCATGTTGGCATCCGATCGTATTTAACACGATTTCCCAGATTTTTTTAGAAAATGATTTTAATTGATTCGTGTTTTATTCGTTTGCCAAAAGACAGAAACAACAGATTTTAGTTTATAGCTTACTTTAAAAGACCTACATAAGAATATTTCATCAAATTTTTAAATTCAATCAAGCACCTAGAAAAATATGCCAAGAACTGTAATAAAAATATTTGTTGTTGGCATCCGATCGTATTGAACACGATTTCGCAGATTTTTATATAAATTGATTTTAATTGATTCGTGTTTTATTCTTTTGCCAACAGACAGAAAACACAGATTTTAGTTAATAGCTTACTTTTGAAGCCCTACATAAGAATATTTCATCAAATTTTAAAATTATTCAAGAACTTTAGAAAATATGCTAAGAACTGTAATACAAATATTTGTTGTTGGCATCCGATCGTATTGAACACGATTCCACAGATTTTTTTAAAAAATCATTTTAATTCGTGTTTTATTCGTTTGCCAACAGACAAAAAACACAGATTTTAGTTTATAGCTTACTTTTAAAACCCTACATAAGAATATTTCATCAAATTTTTAAATTCAATCAAGCACCTAGGAAAATATGCCAAGAACTGTAATAAAAATATTTGTTGTTGGCATCCGATCGTATTGAACACGATTTCGCAGATTTTTTTAAAAAATGATTTTAATTCGTGTTTTATTCTTTTGCCAACAGACAGAAAACACAGATTTTAGTTTATGGCTTACTTTTAAAGCTCTACATAAGAATATTTCATCAAATTTTTAAATTCAATCAAGCACCTAGGAAAATATGACAAGAACTGTAATAAAAATATTTGTTGTTGGCATCCGATCG
This sequence comes from Drosophila borealis, assembly GCA_035045885.1. Lineage (NCBI taxonomy): Eukaryota > Metazoa > Arthropoda > Insecta > Diptera > Drosophilidae > Drosophila > Drosophila borealis. The sequence continues at coordinate 11,719 of JAWNOR010000368.1, read as the reverse complement.
TATTGAACACGATTTCCCAGATTTTTTAAAAATTGATTTTAATTATTCGTGTTTTATTCTTTTGCCAACAGACAGAAAACACAGATTTTAGTTTATACTTACTTTTAAAATTTTTATAAAAATTGATTTTAATTGATTCGTGTTTTATTCTTTTGCCAACAGACAGAAAACACAGATTTTAGTTTATAGCTTACTTTTAAAGCCCTACATAAGAATATTTCATCAAATTTTTAAATTCAATCAAGCATCTAGGAAAATATGCCAAGAACTGTAATAAAAATATTTAATGTTGGCATCCGATCGTATTTAACACGATTTCCCAGATTTTTTTAGAAAATGATTTTAATTCGTGTTTTATTCGTTTGCCAAAAGACAGAAAAAACAGATTTTAGTTTATAGCTTACTTTTAAAGACCTACATAAGAATATTTCATCAAATTTTTAAATTCAATCAAGCACCTAGGAAAATATGCCAAGAACTGTAATAAAAATATTTGTTGCTGGCATCCGATCGTTTTGAACACGATTTCGCAGATTTTTTTAAAAAATGATTTTAATTGATTCGTGTTTTATTCTTTTGCCAACAGACAGAAAACACAGATTTTAGTTTATAGCTTACTTTTAAAGCCCTACATAAGAATATTTCATCAAATTTTTAAATTCAATCAAGCACCTAGGAAAATATGCCAAGAACTGTAATAAAAATATTTAATGTTGGCATCCGATCGTATTGAACACGATTTCCCAGATTTTTTTAAAAATGATTTTAATTGATTCGTGTTTTATTCTTTTGCCAACAGACAGAAAACACAGATTTTAGTTTATAGCTTACTTTTAAAGCCCTACATAAGAATATTTCATCAAATTTTTAAATTCAATCAAGCACCTAGGAAAATATGCCAAGAACTGTAATAAAAATATTTGTTGTTGGCATCCGATCGTATTGAACACGATTTCGCAGATTTTTATATAAAATGATTTTAATTGATTCGTGTTTTATTCTTTTGCCAACAGACAGAAAACACAGATTTTAGTTTAAAGCTTCCTTTTAATAGCCCTACATAGAATATTTCATCAAATTTTTAAAATTAATCAAGAACTTTAGAAAATATGCTAAGAACTGTAATACAAATATTTGTTGCTGGCATCCGATCGTATTGAACACGATTTCACAGATTTTTTTAAAAATCATTTTAATTCGTGTTTTATTCGTTTGCCAACAGACAAAAAACACAGATTTTAGTTTATAGCTTACTTTTAAAGCCCTACATAAGAATATTTCATCAAATTTTTAAATTCAATCAAGCACCTAGGAAAATATGCCAAGAACTGTAATAAAAATATTTGTTGTTGGCATCCGATCGTATTGAACACGATTTCGCAGATTTTTATAAAAATTGATTTTAATTGATTCGTGTTTTATTCTTTTGCCAACAGACAGAAAACACAGATTTTAGTTTATAGCTTACTTTTAAAGCCCTACATAAGAATATTTCATCAAATTTTTAAATTCAATCAAGCACCTAGGAAAATATGCCAAGAACTGTAATAAAAATATTTGTTGTTGGCATCCGATCGTATTGAACACGATTTCCCAGATTTTTTTAGAAAATGATTTTAATTGATTCGTGTTTTATTCTTTTGCCAAAAGACAGAAAAAACAGATTTTAGTTTATAGCTTACTTTTAAAGACCTACATAAGAATATTTCATCAAATTTTTAAATTCAATCAAGCACCTAGAAAAATATGCCAAGAACTGTAATAAAAATATTTGTTGTTGGCATCCGATCGTTTTGAACACGATTTCGCAGATTTTTTAAAAAATGATTTTAATTGATTCGTGTTTTATTCTTTTGCCAACAGACAGAAAACACAGATTTTAGTTTATAGCTTACTTTTAAAGCCCTACATAAGAATATTTCATCAAATTTTTAAATTCAATCAAGCACCTAGGAAAATATGCCAAGAACTGTAATAAAAATATTTGTTGTTGGCATCCGATCGTATTGAACACGATTTCCCAGATTTTTTAAAAAATGATTTTAATTGATTCGTGTTTTATTCGTTTGCCAACAGACAGAAAACACAGATTTTAGTTTATAGCTTACTTTTAAAGCCCTACATAAGAATATTTCATCAAATTTTTAAATTCAATCAAGCACCTAGAAAAATATGCCAAGAACTGTAATAAAAATATTTGTTGTTGGCATCCGATCGTATTGAACACGATTTCGCAGATTTTTTTATAAATTGATTTTAATTGATTCGTGTTTTATTCTTTTGCCAAACAGACAGAAAACACAGATTTTATAGCTTACTTTTAAAGCCCTACATAAGAATATTTCATCAAATTTTTAAATTCAATCAAGCACCTAGAAAATATGCCAAGAACTGTAATAAAAATATTTGTTGTTGGCATCCGATCGTATTGAACACGATTTCGCAGATTTTTTTAAAAATCATTTTAATTCGTGTTTTATTCTTTTGCCAACAGACAGAAAACACAGATTTTAGTTTATAGCTTACTTTTAAAGCCCTACATAAGAATATTTCATCAAATTTTTAAATTCAATCAAGCACCTAGGAAAATATGCCAAGAACTGTAATAAAAATATTTGTTGTTGGCATCCGATCGTATTGAACACGATTTCGCAGATTTTTTTAAAAATTGATTTTAATTGATTCGTGTTTTATTCTTTTGCCAACAGACAGAAAACACAGATTTTAGTTTATAGCTTACTTTTAAAGCCCTACATAAGAATATTTCATCAAATTTTTAAATTCAATCAAGCATCTAGGAAAATATGCCAAGAACTGTAATAAAAATATTTGTTGTTGGCATCCGATCGTATTTAACACGATTTCCCAGATTTTTTAGAAAATGATTTTAATTGATTCGTGTTTTATTCTTTTGCCAAAAGACAGAAAACAACAGATTTTAGTTTATAGCTTACTTTTAAAGCCCTACATAAGAATATTTCATCAAATTTTTAAATTCAATCAAGCACCTAGAAAAATATGCCAAGAACTGTAATAAAAATATTTGTTGCTGGCATCCGATCGTTTTGAACACAATTTCGCAGATTTTTTTAAAAAATGATTTTAATTCGTGTTTTATTCTTTTGCCAACAGACAGAAAACACAGATTTTAGTTTATAGCTTACTTTTAAAGCTCTACATAAGAATATTTCATCAAATTTTTAAATTCAATCAAGCACCTAGGAAAATATGACAAGAACTGTAATAAAAATATTTGTTGTTGGCATCCGATCGTATTGAAAATTGATTTTAATTGATTCGTGTTTTATTCTTTTGCCAACAGACAGAAAACACAGATTTTAGTTTATAGCTTACTTTTAAAGCCCTACATAAGAATATTTCATCAAATTTTTAAATTCAATCAAGCATCTAGGAAAATATGCCAAGAACTGTAATAAAAATATTTGTTGTTGGCATCCGATCGTATTTAACACGATTTCCCAGATTTTTTTAGAAAATGATTTTAATTGATTCGTGTTTTATTCTTTTGCCAAAAGACAGAAAACACAGATTTTAGTTTATAGCTTACTTTTAAAGACCTACATAAGAATATTTCATCAAATTTTTAAATTCAATCAAGCACCTAGGAAAATATGCCAAGAACTGTAATAAAAATATTTGTTGCTGGCATCCGATCGTTTTGAACACGATTTCGCAGATTTTTTTAAAAATGATTTTAATTGCGTGTTTTATTCTTTTGCCAACAGACAGAAAACACAGATTTTAGTTTATAGCTTACTTTTAAAGCCCTACATAAGAATATTTCATCAAATTTTTAAATTCAATCAAGCACCTAGGAAAATATGCCAAGAACTGTAATAAAAATATTTGTTGTTGGCATCCGATCGTATTTAACACGATTTCCCAGATTTTTTTAGAAAATGATTTTAATTGATTCGTGTTTTATTCGTTTGCCAACAGACAGAAAACACAGATTTTAGTTTATAGCTTACTTTTAAAGCCCTACATAAGAATATTTCATCAAATTTTTAAATTCAATCAAGCACCTAGAAAAATATGCCAAGAACTGTAATAAAAATATTTGTTGTTGGCATCCGATCGTATTGAACACGATTTCGCAGATTTTTTTAAAAATGATTTTAATTGATTCGTGTTTTATTCTTTTGCCAACAGACAGAAAACACAGATTTTAGTTTATAGCTTACTTTTAAAGCCCTACATAAGAATATTTCATCAAATTTTTAAATTCAATCAAGCACCTAGGAAAATATGCCAAGAACTGTAATACAAATATTTGTTGTTGGCATCCGATCGTATTGAACACGATTTCGCAGATTTTTTTAAAAAATTATTTTAATTCGTGTTTTATTCTTTTGCCAACAGACAGAAAACACAGATTTTAGTTTATAGCTTACTTTTAAAGCCCTACATAAGAATATTTCATCAAATTTTTAAATTCAATCAAGCACCTAGGAAAATATGCCAAGAACTGTAATAAAAATATTTGTTGTTGGCATCCGATCGTTTTGAACACGATTTCGCAGATTTTTATAAAAATTGATTTTAATTGATTCGTGTTTTATTCTTTTGCCAACAGACAGAAAACACAGATTTTAGTTTATAGCTTACTTTTAAAGCTCTACATAAGAATATTTCATCAAATTTTTAAATTCAATCAAGCACCTAGGAAAATATGCCAAGAACTGTAATAAAAATATTTGTTGTTGGCATCCGATCGTATTTAACACGATTTCCCAGATTTTTTAGAAAATGATTTTAATTATTCGTGTTTTATTCGTTTGCCAACAGACAGAAAACACAGATTTTAGTTTATAGCTTACTTTTAAACCCTACATAAGAATATTTCATCAATTTTAAATTCAATCAAGCACCTAGAAAAATATGCCAAGAACTGTAATAAAAATATTTGTTGTTGGCATCCGATCGTATTGAACACGATTTCGCAGATTTTTATAAAAATTGATTTTAATTGATTCGTGTTTTATTCTTTTGCCAAACAGACAGAAAACACAGATTTTAGTTTATAGCTTACTTTTAAAGCCCAACATAAGAATATTTCATCAAATTTTAAAATTAATCAAGAACTTAGGAAAATATGCCAAGAACTGTAATAAAAATATTTGTTGTTGGCATCCGATCGTATTGAACACGATTTCCCAGATTTTTTTAAAAAATTATTTTAATTCGTGTTTTATTCGTTTGCCAACAGACAAAAAACACAGATTTTAGTTTATAGCTTACTTTTAAAGCCCTACATAAGAATATTTCATCAAATTTTTAAATTCAATCAAGCACCTAGGAAAATATGCCAAGAACTGTAATAAAAATATTTGTTGTTGGCATCCGATCGTATTGAACACGATTTCGCAGATTTTTTTAAAAATTGATTTTAATTGATTCGTGTTTTATTCTTTTGCCAACAGACAGAAAACACAGATTTTAGTTTATAGCTTACTTTTAAAGCCCTACATAAGAATATTTCATCAAATTTTTAAATTCAATCAAGCACCTAGGAAAATATGCCAAGAACTGTAATAAAAATATTTGTTGTTGGCATCCGATCGTATTGAACACGATTTCCAGATTTTTTTAAAATTATTGATTCGTGTTTTATTCTTTTGCCAACAGACAGAAAACACAGATTTTAGTTTATAGCTTACTTTTAAAGCCCTACATAAGAATATTTCATCAAATTTTTAAATTCAATCAAGCACCTAGGAAAATATGCCAAGAACTGTAATAAAAATATTTGTGGTTGGCATCCGATCGTATTGAACACGATTTCGCAGATTTTTTTATAAAATGATTTTAATTGATTCGTGTTTTATTCTTTTGCCAACAGACAGAAAACACAGATTTTAGTTTATAGCTTACTTTTAAAGCTCTACATACGAATATTTCATCAAATTTTTAAATTCAATCAAGCACCTAGGAAAATATGACAAGAACTGTAATAAAAATATTTGTTGTTGGCATCCGATCGTATTGAACACGATTTCGCAGATTTTTATAAAAATTGATTTTAATTGATTCGTGTTTTATTCTTTTGCCAACAGACAGAAAACACAGATTTTAGTTATATAGCTTACTTTTAAAGCCCTACATAAGAATATTTCATCAAATTTTTAAATTCAATCAAGCATCTAGGAAAATATGCCAAGAACTGTAATAAAAATATTTGTTGTTGGCATCCGATCGTATTGAACACGATTTCCCAGATTTTTTTAGAAAATGATTTTAATTGATTCGTGTTTTATTCGTTTGCCAAAAGACAGAAAAAACAGATTTTAGTTTATAGCTTACTTTAAAAGACCTACATAAGAATATTTCATCAAATTTTTAAATTCAATCAAGCACCTAGGAAAATATGCCAAGAACTGTAATAAAAATATTTGTTGCTGGCATCCGATCGTTTTGAACACGATTTCGCAGATTTTTTTAAAAATGATTTTAATTCGTGTTTTATTCTTTTGCCAACAGACAGAAAACACAGATTTTAGTTTATGGCTTACTTTTAAAGCTCTACATACGAATATTTCATCAAATTTTTAAATTCAATCAAGCACCTAGGAAAATATGACAAGAACTGTAATAAAAATATTTGTTGTTGGCATCCGATCGTATTGAACACGATTTCGCAGATTTTTTAAAAATGATTTTAATTGATTCGTGTTTTATTCTTTTGCCAACAGACAGAAAACACAGATTTTAGTTTATAGCTTACTTTTAAAGCCCTACATAAGAATATTTCATCAAATTTTTAAATTCAATCAAGCATCTAGGAAAATATGCCAAGAACTGTAATAAAAATATTTGTTGTTGGCATCCGATCGTATTTAACACGATTTCCCAGATTTTTTTAGAAAATGATTTTAATTGATTCGTGTTTTATTCGTTTGCCAAAAGACAGAAAACACAGATTTTAGTTTATAGCTTACTTTAAAAGCCCTACATAAGAATATTTCATCAAATTTTTAAATTCAATCAAGCACCTAGAAAAATATGCCAAGAACTGTAATAAAAATATTTGTTGTTGGCATCCGATCGTTTTGAACACGATTTCGCAGATTTTTTTAAAAAATGATTTTAATTGATTCGTGTTTTATTCTTTTGCCAACAGACAGAAAACACAGATTTTAGTTTATAGCTTACTTTTAAAGCCCTACATAAGAATATTTCATCAAATTTTTAAATTCAATCAAGCACCTAGGAAAATATGACAAGAACTGTAATAAAAATATTTGTTGTTGGCATCCGATCGTATTGAACACGATTTCGCAGATTTTTTTAAAAAATGATTTTAATTGATTCGTGTTTTATTCTTTTGCCAACAGACAGAAAACACAGATTTTAGTTTATAGCTTACTTTTAAAGCCCTACATAAGAATATTTCATCAAATTTTTAAATTCAATCAAGCACCTAGAAAAATATGCCAAGAACTGTAATAAAAATATTTGTTGTTGGCATCCGATCGTTTTGAACACGATTTCGCAGATTTTTTTAAAAAATGATTTTAATTCGTGTTTTATTCTTTTGCCAACAGACAGAAAACACAGATTTTAGTTTATAGCTTACTTTTAAAGCTCTACATAAGAATATTTCATCAAATTTTTAAATTCAATCAAGCACCTAGGAAAATATGACAAGAACTGTAATAAAAATATTTGTTGTTGGCATCCGATCGTATTGAACACGATTTCGCAGATTTTTTAATTGATTCGTGTTTTATTCTTTTGCCAACAGACAGAAAACACAGATTTTAGTATATAGCTTACTTTTAAAGCCCTACATAAGAATATTTCATCAAATTTTTAAATTCAATCAAGCACCTAGGAAAATATGCCAAGAACTGTAATAAAAATATTTAATGTTGGCATCCGATCGTATTTAACACGATTTCGCAGATTTTTTTAGAAAATGATTTTAATTGATTCGTGTTTTATTCGTTTGCCAAAAGACAGAAACCACAGATTTTAGTTTATAGCTTACTTTAAAAGCCCTACATAAGAATATTTCATCAAATTTTTAAATTCAATCAAGCACCTAGAAAAATATGCCAAGAACTGTAATAAAAATATTTGTTGTTGGCATCCGATCGTATTGAACACGATTTCGCAGATTTTTTTATAAAAATTGATTTTAATTGACTCGTGTTTTATTCTTTTGCCAACAGACAGAAAACACAGATTTTAGTTTATAGCTTACTTTTAAAGCTCTACATAAGAATATTTCATCAAATTTTTAAATTCAATCAAGCACCTAGGAAAATATGCCAAGAACTGTAATAAAAATATTTGTTGTTGGCATCCGATCGTATTGAACACGATTTCGCAGATTTTTTTAAAAATTATTTTAATTGATTCGTGTTTTATTCGTTTGCCAACAGACAGAAAACACAGATTTTAGTTTATAGCTTACTTTTAAAGCCCTACATAAGAATATTTCATCAAATTTTTAAATTCAATCAAGCACCTAGGAAAATATGCCAAGAACTGTAATAAAAATATTTGTTGTTGGCATCCGATCGTATTTGAACACAATTTCGCATATTTTTTAAAAAATGATTTTAATTCGTGTTTTATTCTTTTGCCAACAGACAGAAAACACAGATTTTAGTTTATGGCTTACTTTTAAAGCTCTACATACGAATATTTCATCAAATTTTTAAATTCAATCAAGCACCTAGGAAAATATGACAAGAACTGTAATAAAAATATTTGTTGTTGGCATCCGATCGTATTGAACACGATTTCGCAGATTTTTTTAAAAATTGATTTTAATTGATTCGTGTTTTATTCTTTTGCCAACAGACAGAAAACACAGATTTTAGTTTATAGCTTACTTTTAAAGCCCTACATAAGAATATTTCATCAAATTTTTAAATTCAATCAAGCACCTAGAAAAATATGCCAAGAACTGTAATACAAATATTTGTTGTTGGCATCCGATCGTATTGAACACGATTTCACAGATTTTTTTAAAAAATCATTTTAATTCGTGTTTAATAAAAATATTTGTTGTTGGCATCCGATCGTATTGAACACGATTTCACAGATTTTTATAAAAATTGATTTTAATTGATTCGTGTTTTATTCTTTTGCCAACAGACAGAAAACACAGATTTTAGTTTATAGCTTACTTTTAAAGCCCTACATAAGAATATTTCATCAAATTTTTAAATTCAATCAAGCACCTAGGAAAATATGCCAAGAACTGTAATAAAAATATTTGTTGTTGGCATCCGATCGTATTGAACACGATTTCGCAGATTTTTTAAAAATGATTTTAATTGATTCGTGTTTTATTCGTTTGCCAAAAGACAGAAAACAACAGATTTTAGTTTATAGCTTACTTTTAAAGCCCTACATAAGAATATTTCATCAAATTTTTAAATTCAATCAAGCACCTAGAAAAATATGCCAAGAACTGTAATAAAAATATTTGTTGTTGGCATCCGATCGTTTTGAACACGATTTCGCAGATTTTTTTAAAAAATGATTTTAATTCGTGTTTTATTCTTTTGCCAACAGACAGAAAACACAGATTTTAGTTTATAGCTTACTTTTAAAGCTCTACATAAGAATATTTCATCAAATTTTTAAATTCAATCAAGCACCTAGGAAAATATGTCAAGAACTGTAATAAAAATATTTGTTGTTGGCATCCGATCGTATTGAACACGATTTCGCAGATTTTTTAAAATGATTTTAATTGATTCGTGTTTTATTCTTTTGCCAACAGACAGAAAACACAGATTTTAGTATATAGCTTACTTTTAAAGCCCTACATAAGAATATTTCATCAAATTTTTAAATTCAATCAAGCACCTAGGAAAATATGCCAAGAACTGTAATAAAAATATTTGTTGTTGGCATCCGATCGTATTTGAACACGATTTCCCAGATTTTTTTAGAAAATGATTTTAATTGATTCGTGTTTTATTCTTTTGCCAAAAGACAGAAAACACAGATTTTAGTTTATAGCTTACTTTTAAAAGCCCTACATAAGAATATTTCATCAAATTTTTAAATTCAATCAAGCACCTAGGAAAATATGCCAAGAACTGTAATAAAAATATTTGTTGTTGGCATCCGATCGTTTTGAACACGATTTCGCAGATTTTTTAAAAAATGATTTTTAATTCGTGTTTTATTCTTTTGCCAACAGACAGAAAACACAGATTTTAGTTTATAGCTTACTTTTAAAGCTCTACATAAGAATATTTCATCAAATTTTTAAATTCAATCAAGCACCTAGGAAAATATGCCAAGAACTGTAATAAAAATATTTGTTGTTGGCATCCGATCGTATTGAACACGATTTCGCAGATTTTTATAAAAATTGATTTTAATTGATTCGTGTTTTATTCTTTTGCCAACAGACAGAAAACACAGATTTTAGTTTATAGCTTACTTTTAAAGCCCTACATAAGAATATTTCATCAAATTTTTAAATTCAATCAAGCACCTAGGAAAATATGCCAAGAACTGTAATAAAAATATTTGTTGTTGGCATCCGATCGTATTTAACACGATTTCCCAGATTTTTTTAGAAAATGATTTTAATTCGTGTTTTATTCGTTTGCCAAAAGACAGAAAAAACAGATTTTAGTTTATAGCTTACTTTTAAAGACCTACATAAGAATATTTCATCAAATTTTTAAATTCAATCAAGCACCTAGAAAAATATGCCAAGAACTGTAATAAAAATATTTGTTGTTGGCATCCGATCGTTTTGAACACGATTTCGCAGATTTTTTTAAAAAATTGATTTTAATTACGTGTTTTATTCTTTTGCCAACAGACAGAAAACACAGATTTTAGTTTATAGCTTACTTTTAAAGCCCTACATAAGAATATTTCATCAAATTTTTAAATTCAATCAAGCACCTAGGAAAATATGCCAAGAACTGTAATAAAAATATTTGTTGTTGGCATCCGATCGTATTGAACACGATTTCGCAGATTTTTTAAAAATTGATTTTAATTGATTCGTGTTTTATTCTTTTGCCAACAGACAGAAAACACAGATTTTAGTTTATAGCTTACTTTTAAAAGCCCTACATAAGAATATTTCATCAAATTTTTAAATTCAATCAAGCACCTAGGAAAATATGCCAAGAACTGTAATAAAAATATTTGTTGTTGGCATCCGATCGTTTTGAACACGATTTCGCAGATTTTTTTAAAAAATGATTTTAATTGATTCGTGTTTTATTCTTTTGCCAACAGACAGAAAACACAGATTTTAGTTTATGGCTTACTTTTAAAGCTCTACATAAGAATATTTCATCAAATTTTTAAATTCAATCAAGCACCTAGGAAAATATGCCAAGAACTGTAATAAAAATATTTGTTGTTGGCATCCGATCGTATTGAATATTTTTTTAAAAATTGATTTTAATTGATTCGTGTTTTATTCTTTTGCCAACAGACAGAAAACACAGATTTTAGTTTATAGCTTACTTTTAAAGCCCTACATAAGAATATTTCATCAAATTTTTAAATTCAATCAAGCACCTAGGAAAATATGCCAAGAACTGTAATAAAAATATTTGTTGTTGGCATCCGATCGTATTGAACACGATTTCGCAGATTTTTTTAAAAAATGATTTTAATTGATTCGTGTTTTATTCTTTTGCCAAAAGACAGAAAACACAGATTTTAGTTTATAGCTTACTTTAAAAGCCCTACATAA
>JAWNOR010000367.1:0-146783 GCA_035045885.1 Drosophila borealis | reverse complement strand
AAGTTGTGTATTTACCGAAATTATTTAAATCCGAATTCATGATTTAATAATAATAATAATGTTAAAAAAAAATTTGGTTTTCCAAAATAACTTAACTGAAGCAATCTTTTTGTTTTCGGATCACGTTGGCAATAGGTTCGATATCAATGCAATAGAATTCGTATAAACATGTATATAAATATATAACAGATTTACAAATATAGTACTCACTACTCCAAATAAACTCACTCATACTTCCATCGTTACGTGCACTTGGGCCCCAATATGACGTCAACGTTTGTGCGTGTGGGTATGTGTATTATTGTATGTGTATCATTGTTGCCTTTGTACAAAGAAAGTTAATTGTAAGTATATATATATATTGATATATATTGATGTGCATAAGAATGTCACAAGCTTACCATGGCCAAGACTTAATGTTACTACTGTTGCTTAACTCTTATATCTATCGACTAATTTTTAATTCATTTTAATCCAATTTCCTTCATGTTCGTTCAGTTCCTTAAATTAACTTTAACTCGAAGCTCATGGGAAGAGAATAGGGAATAATACATCAGCTGATCGCAAAGACAAATTTCAAGTTCAATGTGATGTATGTATGTGTGCTATGAATTTCGTTTCGGTGGCTGCTGGTTTACTATTTGTAATTGCTTTTATCTGTTTTGCTTGTCAATTCACTTTAGCTTTGTCAACTCTAATTCTCATTATTCTGATAAGTGCGCCGAAGGTAGCACAAAGGAAAATAAAGAGTCATTTACAACACAGATTTTAAACCACGATTTTTTGTAAGTTTGAATAAAAATTGGGACGTCGGTATCCATCTAAATAAGTCACCTATAGCCAGACACAGTTGATGATCTTCATCGAGCAATCTTACAAGTGGCACTGGAGCATGGTTCCGAAATCTTCTTCTTGAGTAGATATACTACCCTTGTCTCCGAGCCAATATATGCACCAAGAGATGGTAAGAAGGGGACCAGCGCTTGCGGCGGAACACCTACCACGTGGCTGTTAAACATAATGTTCAAACACCAATCTATTGACACTAGGCTAATATAATATAATATAATATAATATAAAAATCACCGGTTTCAATCTCTTCCACTATTTCGGTACTAAATTACTTTTCCACTTTCACGGCTGCTTCAATACATTGTTTCTATCCTTTTTATTATTTATCTTAACTTTAGACTTTGTTTTTAATAATTACAATGTTTTAAATCTTTTTGACGACAGTACGTCTTTTCGCTGCCAATCTGAGCTTAAGATTGTCGCACGCGGTCGTCCGTTTCCTTTTTAGGTCTAACTGCAGCTTAACTGTATTATTGTATAATCTACTTATGTGCCAAATCAGACATCAAAGAAGAATATGCAAAAGTGTCGGAGCAAAGTGCGAGGGTAGCACATAAACTTTTTACACATGCTGACGAGACAGGTAGCGGAGCTGATGGCAGTGCTCTGAGCGGACTTCCTCGGGCCCCTTCAACACAATGCTACTGGTGTTCCATGATGCTTCCTCGAAGTGGGTGGAACTAGTCTCTCTCAGGCGGGCTCCGGCGGCGCACTTGCAGACAGCGTTCCGAGAGAGGATTTTGAGTAGGTTCGGTGTTTCGAAGAAGTTAGTTTGCGACAACGGGTCACAGTCTATAAACCGTAGCTTCAAGGCTTTCTGGAGTCAGTCTGGAGCCATCAGACATCCCTGGCGGCCAACACAAGTGTGGCGGACTCAATAGGGTTCAGTCCCGCTTTTCTGATGGAGGGTAGGGAACCACGGTTGTCCGCCGATCAGGTGACTCCGGGGTCTGCAACTAGTGCGTTTGACCCTATGACAAAGGAGGATAGATTGAAGCAAGTCTTTTATATCGTCCACAGTAATCTCCAGCGTGCATCAAAGTACCAGGGCAGACACTACAACCTGCGGAGACGAGAGTGGCGGCCTTCGTTGGACTCGATGGTCCTGTTACGGCGGCACCAACTGTCCAACGCCGCTAAGGGCTTCGCTGCGAAATTCGCACCCAAATTCGATGGCCCATATCGGGTCACCTAACATTGCGCGCCTAGTGAGGTCAGGCGAATGGATGAAGAGGGTGGCAAATATCTCGCAGCTGAAGCCGTTTTACCAAGAGATGACCGTAGTCGGAGAGGGACCAGACCCGATAGACGTGGAAGACGAAGAATAAGCTTAATAGCCGTAGAATAAGTTAAAAATACTTAGAGCAGGCCTAATAGGATACTAGCAACTAAGTAATGGATAAGCTTACGAATAAGTCGAATTTACGGATAGACCCAGAATTCATCGCCATAAACGCCGCCGGGGGAGCGACTGTATCATCGTCGAAGTAAGGGAGGTGTGAGGCGGCCACTAAGGTAGCCACCCCACAGTCCATAATTATAATTATAGGATATAAGTATTGTATTGTATAAGCATTGTATTAATAATAAGAATAGTTAAGGCAAGGTGCCGACGTATTGAAGTCAGTTAAGGGGAAGGAGCTCCGCATAATTTAAGTTTGAACTTAACCGCCGGCCGCCGCAGCAACCGTGCGTTGCCGGTCGGTTGCTCAACACCATCTCGAGAGCGCAGCTTCAGTTCGGCGGCAAAGAGCGAAAGCTACGAGGCAAAGTTGCGAATGCTCGCGGCGAAGTCGAGCGGCCTAGGCAAGCGCACGGGTCGCCTGCGAGCGTGCCGGCACTTTGTGATCAAGCGTCAGGGTGAGTACACGAGTATCAAGGAAGAGAAAGAAAAGGAATCATAGAGTGTGCAGCGGATCGGTAGGGCTCCGAACAGTGCGGCAGGGCCTAAGCTTAGGAAACTAAGTATGGTAGCGCCTAATAAATAAGGAACAGGGTATATGAATACAAATGAAGTTAGTAAAGAAAGTCTGGTAGTTCGTTTTATTTCATTTTAGACTTTTTCTCGAACATCGGCTTTAGCCCCCTTCCCCAATCTAAAGTGCAGTGAATCTGGTGCGAGGCTATTGCCCGGTAGTGTAGGTGGTATGAGGCTATTGCCCGGTAGTGTAGGCGGTACGAGGCTATTGCCCTATAGTGTAGGCCCCCTCCCCCCCCCCCCCCCTCTTGTAAATGGCTGACCGTGGTGAGACTGAGATCTGTACCCCGGCCAGTAGCTTCCTTACAAGTCAATGTTTTAAATGGCGCAACTCGAGAATTAGAGCAACGGATACGACATGTGGCTAGAGGACTTCTGGCCACCACGTAGATGCAGTCTCCATAGGCGTCCACACTGGCATCGCAAGTGCATGGATTTCAGCTTCTTCAAAGAGCACCACTCTACGAAAAGAGACGTGCCGAAAGCTGCTGCATAGCTCCCTCCCTTTCATCCCAAATCAATTATTAGGTATGACTGGTTCCAAAAGTCCAAGCGGATCATAGTGTAATCTGTTCTCTTTGAGTTGTTCATATATTACTTTGAAAAGTGAAATCACGTCTGTGCTTCATTGAGTATATTTTTATAATGTTCTTTATTTCTAAAAATATGAAGTGCTTAGCCTAATACATAAGCTGAATATGTATAGCTCTGTCGTAGCAGAGCGTTCTTAAGAGAGAGAGAATGTGTAGCTTGCATATGCCTGTGTTAGTGAGCATATATATGCTGCTCATGGAATGCGCTCCAGACGGAGCTTGGGATATGCAGCGTAAGCATCAACGGTCTGCTAGAGGGCTGAGTAATATGAGCCAGGGCCAACACATTCAAGTGGCTCTGGGCTGTTTAGTGTATAAATGTTATTGTATGCAACAAAGTGCTGCATACTATATATTTGAACACAGGGTGTGCACACCTACCCCTTTAGAGGAATAACGTAATATAATGTAGGTATTTTTAATTGAATGTAATTTTTTGAAAAAATGTAAATTATATTAAAATTTAATAATATGAAAATATAAAAATAGAGATATATAAAAATTAATTATTAATTACTATACATTCCAATCAGTTTTATAAACTGATACATATGAGCGTATATATTCATTAAATGTTTTATGGCTTCTTTCTACTGTTCCAACTGTCTGGTGATAATGTGCCATAGACGTTATGTTGTCTATTTTTACATTTTTGCACAAATCATTTATAATTGAATTATTATACTCTGTTCCCATGTCAGTAATGAACGTCTTCATTGGACCGAAGTTCAGTATAAAAGATTCAAATATTACTTTTGCTACAGTATTTGCACTTTTATTTGCAATTGAGACGGCAACCAAGTATTTGGTTAAATCACATATTAATGTGACTATACTCATTCCCATTCTCAGATTTAGGTAGCGGACCAATAGTGTCCACTATCACTCTGTCGAAAGAACCTATTGGTGTTTCTGTAGTAGTAGTTTTAGTGTGCTTTGTTATTTTCATATTTTGACATTTTTGACATTTTCGTATTTACTCAGTTATATGTTTTTACATTTCCTTCCGGAAATAATATCTTTTGACCTTGGCCAAGGTTTTTGAAATACCAGTATGACCGACCTCCTTGAGTAGGTTCATCATGGAATGTAGACAGTATTGCTTCTTTTTCTTTTTTAGTTTTAATTAAGGTCAACGGGTTAGCAAGTTACGCTGTTTGCTGAAAACTAACTCATATGGGCAATAGGTATATGCCATAGAGGGAGTCGTGTTGAAACAGTAAACAAAATATTGGAGCCATACATCCCAATCAGTTTTATCAACCGATATATAAGAACGTATGTATTCGTTGAAAGTTCTATGGCTTCTCTCTACTGTTCCAACTGTATGGTGGTGGTGTGCTGATGACGTTAAATTGTCTATCTTTAAGTATTTGCTGAGGTCATTAATAACAGAACTTTTATATTCAGTTCCCCTGTCCAAAATGAATAGACATTATAGCTTCTTTTTCTTTTTCGTTTTCTATTAGGGTCACCGGCTGAGTAGCGCTACTCTGAGTTTTTAAGATTTTTATTGCCCATTTGTTTGAAAGTATCGATTGAAATAAATTCAAAGATCTTATCGCTCGGTGCCACTTTGAGTTTGGGGATTCCTAATACACCGGCTTCTTTTTCAAGCCTTTGGAAAAATTGACCCAAGTCAAATATACTTAATTTACTCTACTTTTTTGTTTTGTAGTGACATTCAAGACATTTGTGTTAGTGCTTTTTAATTCTTTGATGGTTATTCCTGATAACGCATCTGCAACAAAATTGTGTTTTCCCTTTAGATATTTTAAAGTGGGCTTTTACTCTTCTAAATCTAATCTCATTCTAGTAAGTTTCGAACTTGGATTTTGTTTTTATAGTGAAATGTTGGCCATATATGTATGATCGAAAATGGGTTATTGCCCAATGAATTGCTGTTAACTCTTGTTCTTTGGTGTTGCTACTGGTAATTGCTTATCACCATAAGTTTCAGTTAGAAATGCTCTGCAAGTTGTTTTTTGGATAAGTTATTATACAAAATTTTTTTCTTAAATCGGGATACTTGAGTAAAGTAGGCTTCATTAGAGCTTTCTTCTAAGTATTCGAATGCGTTTAACATTCGGTAGACCACTCAAATTTTACATTCTTTTTGCATGTTATATGACGTAAGTCGTCTCCAAAATTTTTTCATGCATGAATGATGAATTTTTCTGAATGTCATTTAAGGTTGTGTTTCCTGTATAAATCAAAAACGCTTGATAAGTTTTTGATCATACTAGGTCATCCATGTACAAGAAAGCTTGTGAAGGATCTTATCCAGAAAAAGCGATTGTCATCGTTCTTTAAAAAGAATTAGGCGCTATTTTTAGACCATTTGGTAATCGTGTAAAACGACATTTTCCTCTGCCCAGTTGGTCAAGAATATCATCTATTCTTTGTGGGAATTTATCCGACAAAAGTTTTGTTTTTATTTGGCGATAGTCCATAACTAACCGCCATCTCTTAGCATCGGACCCTGGTAGTCCTTTCTTGGGTACTAGAAGTATTGAACTATTGTATTCGGAAACAGATGGCTCTACTTTTTTGTCTAGAATGAGTTTATCTACTTGTTTAACTACTTCTTCCTTATCAGTATGATTCTTTATCTTTTAATTTCAGTTCTTGTTTAAAAATATTATTTTTTTTATTGAGTCGGTTTCTAATCCCAATATGTCTGTATACTTGGTGCATAGTTCTTTTAACTTCGTTTTGAATAATATTGGGAAGTTTTGGTTAGCTTTGTCATTCAAAGTTGTATCTTTCTTTCTTAATTTCGTTAACGACTTCGTAGTTATTTAAGGTATCGTACTTTATTTGGTCTAGGTTAACAATTTTAATTGAATTTTTTGTATTAAGTATTCGGACAAATATGTCTATTGAGTCGGAAATTATATTTGATACGAAAATTCCGTCCAGAATTCCTGATTGGAAATTAGAATATGATTTGTTATAGAGAATATTTTAATTTGACGAATGACTTCGGAACGGGTTGGTAGTATTGTGGCATTATTTTCACAAGTACGAATTATTGATAATTTTATCGGATAATTTAAGTTATTCGGTCGAAGTATTAGTGAATCACTATTTTCAGTAAAATCTAATTGACAGTTGAATTTTTTTATGAAGTCTTTTCCTATAATGCTATCAGTAGGAATTGGAAAATTTTGTTCGACTTAATGGAAGTCGTGCGAAATTATATATTTACCTGTAGTGTGCTCTATGAATGCTAAACCTTTTGAAAATATAGAACCTTTGCCAGTTTCTGATATTTGAGTTGTAATTTTTGTATTAATATTGTGAAATATATCGACATTTTCTTTTTAATATTAAAATATCTGCACCAGTATCTATTAATAAGGTAAATTCTTTATTTGTATTTTCAATCTTAATTTTTATAAATATGCTGAGATTGAGATTAATTGGGTGTACAGACTTAAGTTGCGTTGAGTAACTCAGACATTATTATTTCTATTGTCGTTGGATTGGTTATTGCCTCGGTTGGAATTGTTCCTTCCTCGGTTGTAACCACGGGCATTACCTCTGAAATGTCCTCTGTCATTGTTATAGTTTGTGTGATTTGCATTATAATTACCGCGGCTATTGCCTCTACCTCTTTGGTAATTGCGATAATTATTGCCTCTATTATATCTGCCTCGCTTATATAATACAGTACTGGTACTTTCAGTCATTTCAGTGCTCCAATGAATATATTTACCCATTACCCAGTATTATGCGCAGTTTTTCATGTTCGCAATTTTTAGTCATTGCAGATATTGATTCCTTAGTTGAGAATATCAAGTTAATATAAGCTGCCTCGAGTTGCTTACGCAATTTATCGATTTCAACTGTATATTTAGCTGCTGATTTGTCTTTTTGTTGTACGTTTAACAGCCTGGCCTTAAGTACGTCGGTCGATTCACATTTGCCAGTGATCGATGTTTCATCTTGGCATTTGTAAAATATTGGTCCAATTATTTTTGAATTAATTCTTGGTTGGCTTTTGTTCGTTCTATGAGCCTTAAAGTTGTTAAGAAACGATTAATGGCAGTTTTTACCCGTAAAATTCCCTGTCTAGGGCTACCTGGTCTGGCATGGTGGATTCTGTACTTTCTTCCAGTGTCTCAATGTCGCAATGAATATTTGTATCAATGATTGGCTTCTACTCGTTTATATCTTGAAGCTGGTTTGGTTAAAACCCTGCTAGTGAAAATAGATCTTCTGGAACCTTGATTACAATGTTGTGTCTATTGCCAATATTTATTAATCTCGTATGTTGGCTCGTTAGCCTGTCTTTGAAGTAATTTCAGTCTGTAATATATAATTGTACTTTGTAATTATTATGGTTATATGCGTCTCTATTGACACATTTTTGGTTCTATATATTCATCTTCGAATTGCTTTATTGAAATGAGGTCGCAATGTTTTTGTAAGATGCTAAGTGCTCTTGGTCGAAAATGGAAGTCATTGCTACATGTAACTGCTATGCTTGGTTCTATTTCTATTTGTTCTAGTTCTAAATTCATTGCTTTTAACATATATTTATATTTATTTATATATATAAATCACTCAATATAAATCTGTTTTTATTCTGTACGTTTCTGTTATTTTTTCTTTTTATTTACTTATATTTTATCGAGATTATTTCCCCTGCACAAATATTTCTTTTTAAGGCACTTATTGTGCAATTTTGTAAATTTTATAGAACATATTGATGCACATTACTACTATTATTATTAACAATGTTACTATAAATTTTTTAACTGGGCTTTCTAGGAAGTAGTTCTTTCTTCTGCTACTGTTGGCTGCTTCTTCTCGTCTAGTTGGCTGCCTTGAAATGGTCAGCGTTATGTAGTCGCAGTAAATTTAGTGTGCGAGTACGGAAATCTGGCTCATCTCTATATGTAAGCCTAATGAGTGCGTCTATATCTGACATACTCAGGGTTGTTTTTTATTTTATTTTAATATATTCTCTAATGTGCGTACAATTTTTCAGGTTGTACTCTGCCTTGACGCACACAACAAAGTGGGCGTCATTACAATGTTATACTGTAGTATGCATATATATTGAATATCTACTGTACCAACAGTACTTAAAGTGAACACACTGTGACACTTTGCTGCAGTGTTTATAAAAACAACACCCCGGTCATAAACCAAGTGGCCGAAATATGAGTCGATCGGCGAGCTCACAGAATGTGCAAGTGTCAGCATTCTGTTAGACGCGCCGACCACTTGACCGAACTCAAGGGCATGCATATACCCTAGCGCTCCAGCTTAAGAGAGCATAATTACATACATATAACATATAGAATATACATAACCGTCTCTCTGCTGTCCAACTGTGGGCAGCGCAGCGATGAGACTTAGGCTTACTTAGAACCTAAGGAAAAATGTAAAAATCAGATTCAACTGAACGTTGGAAGCGGCACCTTCGCTGCTCCCAAATAAATAAAAAAGATTATACAATTAAATAAAAGTATATCGACTACAACATAGCGACCGTGACATGGTCCTTAAAAAAAAAAAACAACAACAACTATACAAAACAACAACAACTATGATGACCAGCAGTCTACAAGTATGAGTGGCAGTCCGTGAACGATGGAATAAACCACAAGAGTGAGAGGGCTGGATGACAACAACAACAAGCAACAAGTGCGAGAGGCAATCCGCCCCTTACGCCAGCGCGGGAGACCTAGAGATTGAGAAAAAAAACTGAAAGTCTGAGTAAGTAGAGTGCGAGTAATGGGCAAACGCGGAGGCCAGAAACACAAAATAAATAAAAGAATAGCACACATTAAGTGGCTATTATACACGAATACGCCGCCTACATGGGCAACGGCACAAAAATTAACTGCCGAACTTGATTTTCTGAAAGAAAGCCTCCAGCAAAGAAAGCCAAATACCGCAACTCACTCAGCAAATATCAAAGTTATAAAAGAAAAACTAATTAAAAAACCACCATCTCCAAAGCCGTTGCCGAAAAAACATGACGTCTGCCCGAGCGACCAAAATGGCAATAGTAGACGTTAAGTCAGTGGACTCCACTGCTAATAAAGTAGAATCAAAAAATAATGACTTAGAACTAATTCACACACTGTTAATAATAATTGTTGTTATAATGTGTGCAAATTGTTTTTATAAACTATATAAATTACATAACAAATGTTTAAAAAAGAAATATATTAGCCAGGCAAATGACCTAGACTTAATTTAATTTAAAAAAAAAAAAGAGACCACAAACAACATTGAAAAAAATAACCCTTTAATTAATCATGTAACTTTAAGAAAATGAAATAAAACAAATATAATGAATTACAAATAAAAGCAAAAAATATATATTAATAAAAATATGGCTACACTAAAGACAATTAGAGCAACATATGATAGAGTTCAGTTTACCCTTATTTTAAAGAAAGACTTCATATCCATAATATAATGGAATGGAATGAATTATATAAAGAAATAAATAACATAAAAATTGACTTTGATAAATCATATAAGTCACCTACACAAAACAGGCAATTAAAAAAAATACTATTAAGAAACATGTAGAAATACTAGTAGAATGCTTTAATGAAGCACGTATACTAATACATGGCCAGAGAGAAAAATTAAATCAAGATCATTGGTCCCAAGTATCAAAATTTTTAATTAGACTACGATCTAATTTAATATCAATTAAACTAAAGTTCAATTTAGATATATCAGTACCGACCATACTTAACACTTCTCTAACAGTTGAAACTGGTGATGAACCGGAATCAACAGAACGAACTGACACTGACCAAATAGAGTCAGAAGAGCTTGCGAAGACAACCCCTAAAAAAGAAGAGCAAGATTTAAGTAATCTTACCATTCCAGCTGTTTTGATGTCAGATCTGGATAATTTTACAGATTCTGATACTGGTACAGGCATAACAGAGAATAAATTAAGCAGCAATATCACAATGGCGCAAACTAATATTGATTTTATTAATACAGCATCCAAGCTTATACCAGTTTTTGATGGTACAGATGAAAACTTAACAAATTTTATTGATGCATTACAAATATTAGAATTAATAAAAGGCGAACACGAACAATTAGCAGTTTCTATAATCAAATCAAGGCTAAAAGGTGGCGCCAGAAATCTAGTCGGAAATGAAACAACAATAACTGAAGTCATTTCCAGATTAAAAAGCAACGTCAAAGGTGAAACTGTAGAAGTATTGTTAGCAAAACTGATGAACCTACAGCAACGCAATAAAACTGCTAACCAGTACATACTAGAGGTCGAGCAGTTGACAAAAACGTTAGAAGGTGCATATTTAACAGACAGCTTACCCCTAGAGTTAGCCAGAAGTTATTCCACTCAGCATGCAGTGAAAGCAATAACTAAAAATTGCACAATCAATAAGGTAAAACTTATCATGCAAGCTGGTACCTTCAATACTATGAATAATGCCGTATCAAAATTTGTAAATAGTTGCACAGAAGCAACCGGACAGCCAAAAACTGTCCTATATTACAAAAATTACCCACAGTGCGGGGGAAACCGCGGACATGGAAATCATAGAGGTAACTTTCGTAGTCACAACAATAGTACCCAATACAATAATGGACGAGGCCAATATAGAGGAAACACAAGAGGCCGTGGCAACTCGAGTCGAGGCCACAACTATAATAACCCAATTAATGTCAGAGTAACCCATAATACACCGGAAAACTCGCAAAACCCTTTAGATACTCAACAATAGAAAATGCAAAGGTTCATACCATTAATCTTAGTCAGAATATATTTGTATCATTCAACCATGTGCCTACAGGAAAAGAACTTGTCTTTTTAGTAGACACAGGTGCAGACATTTCAATAGTTAAAGAAAATTCTGATGTCTTTCATGACATACAAGATAATTATATTATAGAAATAAAAGGAATAAGTCAAGAGGTAACCAAATCCAAGGGGTTAACTTCTATTGAGATACAGACCACTAATTACATAATCCAACACGATTTTCATATCGTGGATTTACAATTCGCTATGCATATTAGGAATTGATTTTATTAAAAAGTACAACTGTCAATTAAACTTCAAGCCATCTGAAGATTGGCTTATAATTAGACCTAATAACTTAAAATTTCCAAGTTATGTTCCAATAACATACAGTTCTGGCAACAACTCAATACTTCTGCCAGCCAGATCCCAAGTTATTAGAAAAATCCAACTAAATTCAAAAGTAGACAGTGTATTGATTCCAAATCAAGAAATAAAGCATGGTATTTACATAGCAAGTACCATAGCAACATCTAAAAACGCTTTTATAAGACTACTCAATACAACAAATAAAGATCAAGTAGTCAGTACAAATAATTTAGCGTATGAATCACTTTCGAGCTACGAAGTAGTCAAAACTAATCTTGAAAATAGAGAAAAGTCTGTATTATCTCAACATTCAAAAAACTTTCCTCTACAATTCAAATCACAGCTTTCAAGCTTATGCACCCAATATAATGATATATTCGGATTGGAAACTGAACCAATAAGCACAAATAATTTTTATAAACAAAAACTGAAATTAAAAGATGATGAACCAGTGTATATAAAAAATTACAGAAGCCCACACAGTCAAGTGTGAACGGAAATACACGAAACATCTGTATCTGAGTATAATAGCCCATTATTACTTGTCCCTAAAAAACCATCTCCAGGTTCAGAACAAAAGAAATGGCGAATAGTGATTGACTATCGTCAAATTAATAAAAAATTACTGTCCGACAAATTTTCACTCCCAAGAATTGATGATATTTTGGATCAACTTGGACGAGCAAAATATTTTTCATGTCTTGACTTAATGTCAGGATTTCATCAAATTGAACTCGAAAAAAGTTCAAAAGTTCATTTTCAACGAGCAATGGCTCGTATCGCTTCACGCGATTACCTTTCGGACTAAAAATAGCCCCTAATTCATTTCAGAGAATGATGACTATAGCATTCTTTGGATTAGAACCTTCACAAGCATTCCTTTATATGGATGACTTAATAGTTATAGGTTGTTCCGAAAAACATATGCTTAAAAACTTAACAGACGTTTTTGAGAAATGTAGGAAATACAATCTAAAGTTACATCCAGAAAAATGTTCATTTTTTATGCATGAGGTGACTTTTCTCGGTCATAAATGCACAGATAAAGGAATACTTCCGGACGACAAGAAATATGATGTCATTATGAATTACCCTACGCCGCACAATGCGGACAGCGCTAGACGTTTCATAGCATTTTGCAATTATTATAGACGTTTCATAAAAAATTTCGCCGAATACTCACGGCACATAACAAGATTATGTAAAAAGAATGTTCCTTTTGAATGGACAGATGAATGCATTCCAATATTTAAAAACAAAACTG
Organism: Drosophila borealis; assembly: GCA_035045885.1. Taxonomy (NCBI): domain Eukaryota; kingdom Metazoa; phylum Arthropoda; class Insecta; order Diptera; family Drosophilidae; genus Drosophila; species Drosophila borealis. The sequence continues at coordinate 133,965 of JAWNOR010000367.1, read as the reverse complement.
ATGGAACCTACTTTGCTACAATATCCTGATTTCAGCAAAGAATTTTGTTTAATTACTGATGCAAGTAAGCAAGCGTGTGGAACGGTTTTAACTCAAAACCATTACGGACTCCAACTTCCCATTGAATACGCATCAAGAGCTTTCACTAAGGGAGAAAGTAATAAGTGTACAACTGAGCAGGAGTTAGCTGCAATTCACTGGGCAATATTACATTTCCGACCATATATTTATGGAAAACACTTTACAATCAAAACAGATCACAGACCATTAATATATTTATTTTCAATGATCAATCCGAGTTCTAAACTGTCACGTATGAGGCTAGAATTAGAAGAGTATGATTTCACAGTTGAATATCTAAAGGGAAAAGACAATTATGTAGCTGATGCGTTATCAAGAATAACCATTAAAGATCTACAAAACATTACTGGAAATATAATGAAAGTCACTACTAGATATCAAAATAGACAGAAAATCCGCGCGGATAACAAAGAAATAGAACTGCCTACGCAATCTATAGAGAAAGCTTCTAAGCCCAACGTATATGAAGTCAATGACGAAGTACGTAAAGTAGTGACCTTGCATGTAAAAGATCCGCTATGTTTATTTAAACATGGTAGAAAAATAACTGCAAGATACGATGTTAGCGATTTATATACCAATGGAATCCTAGACTTAGGTCAATTTTTCCAAAGGCTTGAAACGCAAGCCGGTATAAACAAAATCAGCCAACTCAAAATGGCACCGTGGGAAAATATCTTTGAACATGTTTCAATAGATAATTTCAAACAAATGAGCAATAAGATATTGAATACATTAAGAGTAGCACTACTCAACCCTTATAGAAAAACCAAAAGAGAAAGAAGCTATACTGTCTAAATTCCATGACGATCCAATACAAGGAGGTCATAGCGGCATTGCAAAAACCTTGGCCAAGGTCAAAAGACATTATTTTTGAAAAGGTATGACTCGAGATATTACTGAGTACATACGAAAATGTCAAAAATGCCAAAAAGCTAAAATAACCAAGCACAATAAGACCCCACTAATAATAACTGATACGCCAATAAATGTTTTCCACAGAGTGATAGTAGATACTATTGGTCCACTACCAAAATCAGAAAATGACAATGAATATGCAGTCACTCTAATATGTGATCTAACTAAATATTTAGTTGCCATACCAGTTCCAAATAAGAATGCGAACACTGTCGCTAAAGCAATTTTTGAATCATTTATTCTGAAGTACGGTCCAATGAAGACGTTCATTACGGACATGGGAACAGAATATAAGAATTCAATTATAAATGATTTATGCAAATACCTAAAAATTGAAAATATAACATCTACGGCACACCACCACCAGACAGTTGGAACAATAGAACGTAGTCATAGAACTTTTAATGAATACATACGCTCATATATATCGGTTGATAAAGCTGATTGGGACGTATGGCTTCAATATTTCGTTTTCTGTTTAAACACGACCCCCTCAATGGCACATAATTACTGTCCATATGAGTTAGTATTTGGTAAAACAAATAATTTACCAAAACAATTTAATAAAATAGATAATATAGAAACAATATATAATATAGATGACTATGCTAAGGAAAGTAAATATAGACTAGAAGTAGCATACGAAAGAGCCAGAATGATAGAAGAAAATAAGAAAAAAAATAAGATACTATATGATCAGAAAACAAACAACATAGATATATCAATAGGTGATAAAGTCTTACTAAGAAATGAAACAGGTCATAAGGTAGATTATAAATATACAAAAAACAAACAGTTCATAAGGATAGGTTAAAAATGTTTATATCATAATTGTATTTAGTATGGCCATGCTAAGAAAAAAAAAAAAATTCTTCTTTACATACGAATATTATTTGTAATATCATTTTCTTGGAATATATATTAATAAAAAAAAAAATAAAAAAATAAAAAAAAAGAACAGAAAGAAAATTTTCCTTTGTAAAAATTATTCTTTTAAGCAAAGTATACTTATAAAATAACTTCATAATATTACGTTATTGAATATCTTCTGTACCAAGAGTACTTAAAGTGAACACACTGTGACAATTTGGGGCAGTGTTTATATAAACAACACCCCGGTCATAAACCAAGTGGCCGAAATATGAGTCGATCGGCGCGCTCACAGAATGTGCAAGTGTCAGCATTCTGTTAGACGCGCCGACCACTTGACCGAACTCAAGGGCATGCATATACCCTAGCGCACCAGCTTAAGAGAGCATAATTACATACATATAACATATAGAATATACATAACCGTCTCTCTGCTGTCCAACTGTGGGCAGCGCAGCGATGAGACTTAGGCTTACTTAGAACCTAAGGGAAAATGTAAAAATCAGATTCAACTGAACGTTGGAAGCGGCACCTTCGCTGCTCCCAAATAAATAAAATAGATTATACAATTAAATAAAAGTATATCGACTACAACAATAAAAAATTTTGAAATATATTAATAAATGCTGCTGTGGTGTTGTTGTTTCTTCTTATTTGGCCGCCTTGGGACGGTCAGAGTTGCCGGCAGGTCATCGCACAGGTCGGGGCGTTGAGAGGTCCAGCGCAGTCGTCAGGGCATCTCTTTGTCATCTTGGGTAGAGGCTTTTCTTCTGGTGGTTGAGAAGCTTTTAATAAATTTTTATAGGGTGAGGAGCAGGTGTAACGGCTTGTGCTTTGTGCTTGCGCTCTTCCGCCTTAAGAAAATCTAGTTCATCGGTTAATTTATTGGCGTTTTCCCAAGTCGGGGGCTTTGAGTTATTATGAAACATTTTACAAATTTTAGATTGGCGCTTCTTAATGCGCAGCCGTATGCTAACACAATTTCTGGGTTCCTTTATTTCTCAATTTCTTTGTCAGTCGTTTCTCTGGCTAGAAGTTGGCGCGCCCTGTACTCATCAAGAGTGATACGTAAGGACATAACATGCTCAAAAGCCACACCGTGCTCACTCAGAAATTTATGCTTGTTTTATTCTCCGCCACTGTTGTTGATTCTGCTGCGCCTGCCACTGTTGTAGTTGTTAATATTTTTATTATATTTATATTTTTTTTCCCACGTTGCGTGACACTTGTCACGGTACCATACAACACTCAGGGCCTTGATGACATCGCTTCCATAATCGAACTTCCAGTATTGTTCCCTATCTTCATCAGCTATTCCATCGAGGACTTCTTGGTGAGTGGAACACTTCTTTCGAAGCTTGAAGTTACTAAGAGACACTATGCGGATTGTTTGACGAATTTTATCTCTGGCTTCAGCAACTGAGTAAGCTCCAGATTTGAAATCGTCAACATAAAACTTCTGCTTGATGGCATTCGATCCACTTGGAAATACATCACGGTCATCAATGGCCAGCTAGAATCGGTCGTCACAGAGCCATCAAACACAACAAGAATCTTAGTTGTGGTGCTGTCTTCCTTCAAGACGGAAATATGTGGGAGAAGATATTTACAACAGTTACACAACTGTGGAATAGCTCGCGACATGTGATTCACATCCAGAAACTCCTTGGTGAAGGCCGAGTGCTGCAGATGCTGAGAGACTGAGAAATCGACGATAAGCCTGGCCATAAAACTCTCCTAGCAGCTCTGCATTCCACTTCAAAGGCAATCGCACTGAATGCTAAGTTGGAGAAGTTATTGGCAAAGTGCTGCTCACATTCCAACTCTTCCTTGCTGGCCTTTACAGCAGGCTCTTCCAAGCTTTCAACTTCCCAACAAAACCGAACCAAATCATCCAGATGAGCTTCCAACTGACCAGCATCGCTTTAGGAGTGAGGCCAGCAGCCAACAACGAGGTACTGCGCAGTCTCTCAAAACTATCGGTCACGACCCAGCGAGTCTTTTGCAGAAGAGATAATCCTGGCAAAAGTATAATTTGCCCAACAGATAAAAGCTCGTAGAAGAAGCTTGGTCCAATTAAGAGATCGTAGGCTCTGCCATTTCAATATTCTCTTTTCAAGCCCCGCATCCAAATCGGGGCATCAGCCTATGTCCTACCACACTTGGCAGGGAATCTTCCATCGTGTTCGATCCCCCAAAGTTTATTAAGAAAACTGCCAAACTTCCATTTTGCTGACCTCAATTTCTTAAGGAATTCGCAGATAAATGTACTGATTGGATAATAGGATCCCATCCAAATAAATGTCGCACGTTGCTGGGTCAGGAAACTGTTTTCGGCTGGATTCTTACATGCCCAGTTTCAAAGACCGCAACCATCACATTCTTCTCATTTTCAACTCGTATTTCCATATCTCTAGAAGAACAATTAGACTTTATTCTCACAACATTTTGGGAGGTGGAGGATATTCCAGCCAAGCTGGTAAAGAGCTCCAACTCCTTCTGCGAGAGTAACCGAACCACAACGAGAATCAAGAATGGCAGATATGTAGTTACCCTACCCTTCCGGGAACCTTATTACATAGAATTAGGACATTCAAGGTCTATCGCACTGGCTCAGCTTCGAAAGAACAAGAATCGTTTAAAAAGAAGGATTCAGGATTACTTCGATCAGGTTATATAACGTTAGTCTCTCCAAACAGCATCCCCAATAATTTGTATATGCCGCATGATACTGTTTTTAATCCCGATAGCACCACAACAAGGGTTCGCATTATATTTAATGCTTCCATCTCGTCTTCCTATGGCAAAAGCCTGAATGATATCCTACACCCGGGACCAGTACTCAGATCCGATCTGACGCTTCAGATATTAATGTGGCGGTTTACACCGCTACGTTTTCAATGCCGATATAACTAAGATGTACCGGCAAATCATGGTCGATCAAAGATATTCGCTTTACCAATGAGAACGAAGAATTTTGTGACATCGGGTAGAGGCTTTTCTTCTGGTGGTTGAGAAGCTTTTAATAAATTTTTATAGGGTGAGGAGCAGGTGTAACGGCTTGTGCTTTGTGCTTGCGCTCTTCCGCCTCAAGAAAATCTAGTTCATCGGTTAATTTCTTGGCGTTTTCCCAAGTCGGGGGCTTTGAGTTATTATGAAACATTTTACAAATTTTGGATTGGCGCTTCTTAATGCGCAGCCGTATGCTAACACAATTTCTGGGTTTCTTTTTGTCTCAATTTCTTTGTTAGTCGTTTCTCTGGCTAGAAGTTGGCGCGCCCTGTACTCATCAAGAGTGATACGTAAGGACATAACATGCTCAAAAGCCACACCGTGCTCACTCAGAAATTTATGCTTGTTTTATTCTCCGCCACTGTTGTTGATTCTGCTGCGCCTGCCACTGTTGTAGTTGCTAATATTTTTATTATATTTATATTTTTTTCCCACGTTGCGTGACACTTGTCACGGTACCATACAACACTCAGGGCCTTGATGACATCGCTTCCATAATCGAACTTCCAGTATTGTTCCCTATCTTCATCAGCTATTCCATCGAGGACTTCTGGTGAGTGGAACACTTCTTTCGAAGCTCGAAGTTACTAAGAGACACTATGCGGATTGTTTGACGAATTTTATCTCTGGCTTCAGCAACTGAGTAAGCTCCAGATTTGAAATCGTCAACATAAAACTTCTGCTTGATGGCATTCGATCCACTTGGAAATACATCACGGTCATCAATGGCCAGCTAGAATCGGTCGTCACAGAGCCATCAAACACAACAAGAATCTTAGTTGTGGTGCTGTCTTCCTTCAAGACGGAAATATGTGGGAGAAGATATTTACAACAGTTACACAACTGTGGAATAGCTCGCGACATGTGATTCACATCCAGAAACTCCTTGGTGAAGGCCGAGTGCTGCAGATGCTGAGAGACTGAGAAATCGACGATAAGCCTGGCCATAAAACTCTCCTAGCAGCTCTGCATTCCACTTCAAAGGCAATCGCACTGAATGCTAAGTTGGAAAGTTATTGGCAAAGTGCTGCTCACATTCCAACTCTTCCTTGCTGGCCTTTACAGCAGGCTCTTCCAAGCTTTCAACTTCCCAACAAAACCGAACCAAATCATCCAGATGAGCTTCCAACTGACCAGCATCGCTTTAGGAGTGAGGCCAGCAGCCAACAACGAGGTACTGCGCAGTCTCTCAAAACTATCGGTCACGACCCAGCGAGTCTTTTGCAGAAGAGATAATCCTGGCAAAAGCATAATTTGCCCAACAGATAAAAGCTCGTAGAAGAAGCTTGGTCCAATTAAGAGATCGTAAGCTCTGCCATTTCAATATTCTCTTTCAAGCCCCGCATCCAAATCGGGGCATCAGCCTATGTCCTACCACACTTGGCAGGGAACCTTCCATCGTGTTCGATCCCCCAAAGTTTATTAAGAAAACTGCCAAACTTCCATTTTGCTGACTTCAATTTCTTAAGGAATTCGCAGATAAATGTACTGATTGGATAATAGGATCCCATCCAAATAAATGTCGCACGTTGCTGGGTCAGGAAACTGTTTTCGGCTGGATTCTTACATGCCCAGTTTCAAAGACCGCAACCATCACATTCTTCTCATTTTCAACTCGTATTTCCATATCTCTAGAAGAACAATTAGACTTTATTCTCACAACATTTTGGGAGGTGGAGGATATTCCAGCCAAGCTGGTAAAGAGCTCCAACTCCTTCTGCGAGAGTAACCGAACCACAACGAGAATCAAGAATGGCAGATATGTAGTTACCCTACCCTTCCGGGAACCTTATCACATAGAATTAGGACATTCAAGGTCTATCGCACTGGCTCAGCTTCGAAAGAACAAGAATCGTTTAAAAAGAAGGATTCAGGATTACTTCGATCAGGTTATATATGGTAGTCTCTCCAAACAGCATCCCCAATAATTTGTATATGCCGCATGATGCTGTTTTTAATCCCGATAGCACCACAACAAAGGTTCGCATTATATTTAATGCTTCCATCTCGTCTTCCTATGGCAAAAGCCTGAATGATATCCTACACCCGGGACCAGTACTCAGATCCGATCTGACGCTTCAGATATTAATGTGGCGGTTTACACCGCTACGTTTTCAATGCCGATATAACTAAGATGTATCGGCAAATCATGGTCGATCAAAGACATTCGCTTTACCAATGAGAACGAAGAATTTTGTGACATCGGGTAGAGGCTTTTCTTCTGGTGGTTGAGAAGCTTTTAATAAATTTTTATAGGGTGAGGAGCAGGTGTAACGGCTTGTGCTTTGTGCTTGCGCTCTTCCGCCTCAAGAAAATCTAGTTCATCGGTTAATTTCTTGGCGTTTTCCCAAGTCGGGGGCTTTGAGTTATTATGAAACATTTTACAAATTTTGGATTGGCGCTTCTTAATGCGCAGCCGTATGCTAACACAATTTCTGGGTTTCTTTTTGTCTCAATTTCTTTGTTAGTCGTTTCTCTGGCTAGAAGTTGGCGCGCCCTGTACTCATCAAGAGTGATACGTAAGGACATAACATGCTCAAAAGCCACACCGTGCTCACTCAGAAATTTATGCTTGTTTTATTCTCCGCCACTGTTGTTGATTCTGCTGCGCCTGCCACTGTTGTAGTTGTTAATATTTTTATTATATTTATATTTTTTTCCCACGTTGCGTGACACTTGTCACGGTACCATACAACACTCAGGGCCTTGATGACATCGCTTCCATAATCGAACTTCCAGTATTGTTCCCTATCTTCATCAGCTATTCCATCGAGGACTTCTTGGTGAGTGGAACACTTCTTTCGAAGCTTGAAGTTACTTAGAGACACTATGCGGATTGTTTGACGAATTTTATCTCTGGCTTCAGCAACTGAGTAAGCTCTAGATTTGAAATCGTCAACATAAAACTTCTGCTTGATGGCATTCGATCCACTTGGAAATACATCACGGTCATCAATGGCCAGCTAGAATCGGTCGTCACAGAGCCATCAAACACAACAAGAATCTTAGTTGTGGTGCTGTCTTCCTTCAAGACGGAAATATGTGGGAGAAGATATTTACAACAGTTACACAACTGTGGAATAGCTCGCGACATGTGATTCACATCCAGAAACTCCTTGGTGAAGGCCGAGTGCTGCAGATGCTGAGAGACTGAGAAATCGACGATAAGCCTGGCCATAAAACTCTCCTAGCAGCTCTGCATTCCACTTCAAAGGCAATCGCACTGAATGCTAAGTTGGAGAAGTTATTGGCAAAGTGCTGCTCACATTCCAACTCTTCCTTGCTGGCCTTTACAGCAGGCTCTTCCAAGCTTTCAACTTCCCAACAAAACCGAACCAAATCATCCAGATGAGCTTCCAACTGACCAGCTTCGCTTTAGGAGTGAGGCCAGCAGCCAACAACGAGGTACTGCGCAGTCTCTCAAAACTATCGGTCACGACCCAGCGAGTCTTTTGCAGAAGAGATAATCCTGGCAAAAGCATAATTTGCCCAACAGATAAAAGCTCGTAGAAGAAGCTTGGTCCAATTAAGAGATCGTAAGCTCTGCCATTTCAATATTCTCTTTTCAAGCCCCGCATCCAAATCGGGGCATCAGCCTATGTCCTACCACACTTGGCAGGGAACCTTCCATCGTGTTCGATCCCCCAAAGTTTATTAAGAAAACTGCCAAACTTCCATTTTGCTGACCTCAATTTCTTAAGGAATTCGCAGATAAATGTACTGATTGGATAATAGGATCCCATCCAAATAAATGTCGCACGTTGCTGGGTCAGGAAACTGTTTTCGGCTGGATTCTTACATGCCCAGTTTCAAAGACCGCAACCATCACATTCTTCTCATTTTCAACTCGTATTTCCATATCTCTAGAAGAACAATTAGACTTTATTCTCACAACATTTTGGGAGGTGGAGGATATTCCAGCCAAGCTGGTAAAGAGCTCCAACTCCTTCTGCGAGAGTAACCGAACCACAACGAGAATCAAGAATGGCAGATATGTAGTTACCCTACCCTTCCGGGAACCTTATCACATAGAATTAGGACATTCAAGGTCTATCGCACTGGCTCAGCTTCGAAAGAACAAGAATCGTTTAAAAAGAAGGATTCAGGATTACTTCGATCAGGTTATATACGGTAGTCTCTCCAAACAGCATCCCCAATAATTTGTATATGCCGCATGATGCTGTTTTTAATCCCGATAGCACCACAACAAAGGTTCGCGTTATATTTAATGCTTCCATCTCGTCTTCCTATGGCAAAAGCCTGAATGATATCCTACACCCGGGACCAGTACTCAGATCCGATCTGACGCTTCAGATATTAATGTGGCGGTTTACACCGCTACGTTTTCAATGCCGATATAACTAAGATGTATCGGCAAATCATGGTCGATCAAAGACATTCGCTTTACCAATGAGAACGAAGAATTTTGTGACATCGAATTCAACACAGCTACCGTTGGGGTAAACTATGCTCCATACAGTTCTCAGTTGAAAGTGATTGACGTGATTTACTTGTGCTCCTAGATTTTTATATATTTTTGCGCTTAAATCCTTCTTTTTATTTCCAAATTTTGCATTTTTTGTGCTTTATTTAAAAAGCTTTTATAACTTTTGCAAAGTGTTATCTGTAAGTGTTGTTATTGCCTGTTTTGATTCTTTTGCTTTGGTGCTCCCCTGTGCATATACTTGTTTGTGCGTGTTTTCGCTGTTGCATATTTCTGTTTGTGCATCGCGCTCTCGCTAATTTTGGCTGTTGCTTTTACTTGCTTTATTTTTGTGCACCGTGTTTCGTTTTGCCCTCTCTCGTCTGCTTATCTTTTAACGCTGGTAGTAATTATGTCGTGCTGTAAGAAACCTTACACGTTTAAGCAGGCTGATGATTCTGTATTGCCGCAATTTGTTATTTGCTGGCTGTGTGAGAATATAATGCATGCTAAATGTGCAGGTCTCACTGGGCGTGATTGCGACAAGATCGCTGCAATTGCCGAGAGGGGCTGCGGCGGCTTGTGTTCGTCGTGCCCAGAATGCATCGACAAGCAAATTGATTTCTCCAGAATGTATAATTCTGTGAGAAGTCAATTCTTAAAACTAAATAACGTGGTTAAGCAGCTCTCGAGTAGTTTTGATTCGAGTTGTGAGTTGCTTAGCAAATAGAAATTCGAGTCTCCAACGAATCGCCGGTTGGAGCCTCAATTTTTGCAGTTGCCCTCTCCGTCTGTCCAGACACCTATGCCTCTGTTGTCCCTGCCTAGCAACTTGGATTTATCTCCAATGTTGTCAATGTCGCCTTCTCAGAGCGACTGCCCAAATATTACTCCAGTTTTATCCCTTGTAATAGTCCCATTAGTCCCCATACCTGAACCTGTCCCAGTTAGCCAAACTGCCTCAGCCCCCACAGGTCCTGGCCGCAAAGGTAGACCTGCGCGCAATCTTGCCCAGATTGTTAAAAACAATCATGGTGCCTCTTTGGCCCCACCAAATCCTGTTTTACCTGCAGTCCCAACACCTCCTACGTTAACTGTTGTTGCCCCTCGTAGGCAAGTTTTTGTGTCTCGACTTTCGTCTGACACCACCTCTGAGCCATTGGCAGCCTTTATTGCTAGCAAATCTTCTGCTAGCGTGTCAATTACCAAATTTAATTTTTCCACTCGTGAAATATCATCATTCAAAATAAATGTTTCACATGATATGTTCCCAATCATTTGTGATCACAAATTTTGTTCTCCACACATGATTGTTCACGAGTTCAAGCCAAAAAAGAGTAACCAACCTGTCACCCTTCCAGTACCTTCAATACAGGGTACCATTTCTTCCCCAATAAACTAACTTCTTCTTCTGACTAAGTCTCTATTCTTTATCAGGATGTCAGAGGTCCCATTTCCAAACATAAAAATCTTTTCATGGCCAGTACTTCCTTCGATTCGGATATAATCGCAGTTTCAGAAACATGCTTAAATTCAACCATATCTGATTTTGAGGTTTTCTCGAATAATTGGATGCATTATTATTATTAGTACGCCTACTGACGCTGAGATTGTCTCAGTCAAGGTGTCTTTTCCTACACGGATTATTAATATTACATACTCTTATGTTCCTCCGTCTTCTGATTTTTAAGTTTATATGAAACATATTTATTGTATTGGGGGATTTTAATTTACCGAACATCTCTTGGTCACTTTTCACTGCCGAAAATTATCAAGTGCCCTCAGCACAGCATGACTTTATAGATTGCATGCTTGACCTTTCGTTGTTTCAAATCAATTCAATTTCTAATCATTTAAAAAGAATTGACATTTTACTTTTTACTCTGAGTAGTTTAAAGTGTATGTTTATGACATACTACACCCTATCTTGTCAGTTACACAATCGACAATACTCCATTGCAACGTTTACTAACTGTTAAGGATCTATGCGTTCTTTTTGATTCTAAACTCTGCTTCAATTCTCATATGGATACCATCGTTAATGAGGCAATAGGTGTACTTGGATTCATTAAACGATGCTCTAAAGAGTTTAACGATTCTTATATGACGAAACTTCTGAACATCTCTCTTGTTCGTCCTATCCTTGAATACTGCTCTTGCATCTGGTATCCGCAGTAAAACAATAGCCAGGATCGTATTGAATCTGTTCAGAAGCAATTTCTGCTTTTTGCCTTACAAGGTTTGAATAAGGACCCTAATGTTCAGTTGCTATCTTATTCCAGCAGGCTGCTTCTTCTTAATCTTCCGTCGTTAACCAACTGTAGGACAATTCTCGGTGTTGTCTTCGTACATAAGTTGGTTGTTGGCGATATAGATTCTCCTTTTCTACTAGGGGGTCTTCAATTCTCTGTTCCGGCTAGACCAACCAGAATTTACCGCCCCTTATTCCTATCGATGTGCACAACAGACTACGCTATGCACAATCCTTTTAGCGTGCTATGTAAAAATTACAATAGTTTGCATCACGTTTTCTCTACCGAACTTTCTCTACCCCTAATAAAATCGTTGCTTTCAGGATATATTCTTAAACAATATAGCAAATTAAAATTATTTTTAATTTTATTTAAGAACACTTTTCCTACTTACACCCTTCTTTTTAGATTTAGGCTCTAATAGCGTCACTGACATAATTAGCTGTGAAAAGGAGCGCAGCTGGCCGGACTGGCAAATTAAACACCTCCATCGGTCGGTGATGCTATTAGAAAATTGTATTCTCTAACTAGGCTTTTAGCATTTAATTTTCATAATTGTATATATATTGTATTGAATAATTAGGAAGACGCTCGTTTGGTAATGGTACACTCGTAATGGTCGTTGTCGACCATTAATAAATAAATAAATACCCGATTTTTACAGATCTTCTCGCAGCAAAAATGAGAGTCGCGCCAGTTAAGACGGTATCACTACCACGTTTAGAGCTGCACATCCAGTGCTTGCCCATCTCCAACAGCAGCCCTTAGAGTCAAAAGGGAAACATCGTGCCGGACTAAAAGCGAATCATCTATCATCTATATCATTATTCCGCCCAATTGTGATTGTTCACGCCTCCTGGTCCGATTTACCCACCTCATTTGTCTTCACGGAGGCAATCAGTTGGTGATGCGCCTCATAAGAGTCAAATACTGGACCCCAAAGCTCAAGGTCCTGTTTGTTCAGGCCAGTTCAATGCTAGTCTGAACGTAGCATTGACTGAGTTTCACTCAGTGAGATAGGGGTTACTCAGTGAGAGAGACTCACGCACACAGATGATCCAGAGTACACTCAGAACTCTCCCCACGGGCTCCACTCCACCTCAACAACTCTAAGAGAAAACGAGAAGGAAGGGCTATCTTCGGCACGCCGAAGATTTAATACCCTTGCAGACCCCACCTCTTCATGATTCTCATAGTGCTTTGCCCGTATCTAAGAAGCACAGGGAAAATAGTTAATGACATTTAATTAACCGAGTATGGTTAAGATGTCTTGAAAAACAAAAAAGTTTTCCATACAACAACTTAATTTCGACCGATCGTTCCTATGGCAGCTGTATGATATAGTGGTGCGATTTTAAAAGGATTTTGCATATATATGACAAGCATAGTAAAACTAATATTTGCCGAGTTTGGTCAAGATATCGTGAAAAACCAACAAATTTTCCATACAACAACTTAATTTTCGACCGATTGTTCCTATGGCAGCTATATGATATAGTTTTCCGATCTTAATAGGATTTTGCATATATATGAGGAGCATAATAAACCAAATAAATGCCGAGTTTGGTCAAGATATCGTGAAAAACAAACAATTTTTCCATACCACTTAATATTTGACCGATCGTTCCTATGGGAGCTATATGATATAGTGGTCCGATTCTAATAGGATTCTGCATATATATGAGGAGCATAGTAAAACTAATAAATGCCGAGTTTGATCAAGATATCTTTATAAACAAAAATATTTTTCATACACGAACCTACTTTTCGACAGATCGTTCCTTCTGCGTGTAGCAGAAAGAGGGACTTCTGCAAAGTTTTTTAAAGATAGCTTTAAAACTGAGAGACTAGTTCGCATAGAAACAGACAGACGGACAGACGGACAGCCGGACAGACGGACATGGCTATATCGACTCGGCTGTTGATACTGATCATGAATATATATACTCTATGGGGTCGGAGATGTCTCCTTCTATGCGTTACAAATTTCACGACAAAATTATAATACCCTCTGCACCAGCACCCGTTAAGAGTCAGAAAAGTTACCAGAAATATATGCATTCGTCCCATGGTAATCGCTTTTTGCTTTTACATGATGCTGCAAAATGCGCGTTGCCTCGCTCGCACTCACGCGAGAATGATGGAATGCTCGATAGATTAGGCCATATCACCGTTATAATTTAGATGTGGTGAAATGTAGTTGTACTTGTAGGTGTGTTCTTGCTGAAATTGAAGTTAGACAGAAGATCCGATTGCCACGCTGCATTCTTCTTAATTTGACAGCAGTACAAGCAAGACGCAAATTTCGAGCGCGCATAAGTTTTACTAATTAAAAGTGCAGAGGATGTACACAGCTTCGGCTTATTAAGGGCATATTGAGCCCAACAAATTTCATGTCTCCAGTGTTCAAATTTCCACTCTCAGGAGTTTTCCGCCATCAGGTGATATTCGTTATAAATTAATTGAGTGCGTTATATCTTAATAAACCCTTTTTCAGTGGGTACAATCTTATTTAGCTACCGGCCAGCCATTGCGCAACCCCGCCTTCGTGTATTCTTATATATATATATACATACACATACAAATTTAGCGTGGCTGGTCGGTCGTAGCCAACTTTGAAATTTTGATAGCATACGTCCGCCCAAGGGAGCGACAGCCCTACGGGAGTGGAGAAGGTCAAAAGGACTTAAGATTTCTGTGGGATCGCTACAAACAAACACTGCGGCACATTGCTGCTGAGGCTGCACCCCGCGCTTATCCATTTGTGTCCAAGCTACCTCCTGGCCAAACTTGCCGTTTCAGCCCGATGAACGGAATGTCGCTGGCTAGGAATTGAGCCGATTAGGTATCCGCATACCAGGATCAGATATAAATTGCCAAGGGAATAGCCTCAAGGAGTTCGCGCTTTGTGTTCGCGTAAACATGTACGGTTGGTTTTCTTATTTTGTGTACACGCTTCCATCTAAATGCTCATGAATTAGTATTTTAAAACCATTTTCGCTTTGCGTAAATGAAATTATAATAGTATTTCTTAGAAACTTCCTTTCTTTGGCAAGACATTAGAGCCAAGTTATTTTGTAATTTTGTAGCATAACCTTTAAAAATACGTTGCTTACGTAAGAATGTTAAACTTGAAGTGGACTGAAAACTATGTGCCATGAGAATTAGGCGACGAGTGTACGGTATATCGCAAATTATTTATAAATAGATTAACTAACGTAAATGGCTGCGCAAACATTACCACAATGCTAACGATGGGCCCAACGTACGCAGCGATTGATTTATTTGTTTCAATTTGTGAGTATGCAATGGCCACATAAGCCAGCAAAAGAGTTTGAAATATAAAAAGATAATTGTATATCGGCAAGCCTTCAGCACTACCCCATATAGGAATCACATGTAATTTGTATGTACCGTCTCCAAAGCCCATTATCAGTTGCCAGGCTGTATGATTTCTGTTTTTCAATTATCTCATAGAGTTATAATCAGTTATATCGTTTATCTTGTAGCCATGATATAGTTTTGACTGATCATTAGTGCTTTCACATAAGTTTTCATTGTTATATGCAATGTTTTCAAACATGTCCTATACGAAGCAAATAGGCAATAAATAATATGGAAATCGAAATTAATATGTTTAACTAAAAACTTTCGTGGTTCGTCGCCAGTACCTTAAGTAACTAAAAATGTGCAAACCAGTTAATTAACCAACAAGAGGTCCGAACAAGGGGTGGCCGTGACCTTCGCCGTGCCACCAAGGTAGGGTGGGTACAGACCGTGGGGTAAATTAACATCTTTGTTACCCTACAACCAAATCAAACGTCTAAACCGCCAACGACCGACATAATACCGGTTACCGTTCCCAATTTCGACATTTTTGAACTTGTAGTTTTATCTGTGAAAGTGCACTTATCATTGTGCTAGTGTGTAGCATAGCAGGATGAAAAAAGAACCCATACCTCATCTGACGAGCTAAGTGTACAGAAGAAGGCTAGTAGTGCACGACTTCTGATTCCGCTAAGCACAAGTAGGCGAGATAAAATCTATCTCCTCAGTACGCACATGTTACATAATTGGCGCCCAGACGTGTGGCCGAACTGATTTTTTGTTAACATGCAGAAAGTTAATCAGTCTCACGGAAATTGTTTTTCTTATACATCCAAATTTATTTAACCCCTTTGTATTTTCAAAATGCGTTTAAGTTTCTCGGCTTGAGATAGGGAGGATAGGGAAATCTAACTCTTGGAACAGCGACTTCAATTCGATTTGATATGCGGATTGGTCGACCAGATAGAGACTGTTTCATATTTCTGCAATTTCGTAAGAAATCTGCAAATCATAACCCAAGTCTGTTGTTGAACTTTGCTATTTCGCATTTGGAGTTGCAAGCACCTAGAGAAGCGTTTGTGAGCTTGACCAATGCATCTGACAGGGTTCAATTCATATCAATAAATAGGTAAGCCTATCAATCAGTCCGACGACGGTAAAGAGTTTCGATTATCGTTTTGCACATTATTTTCTTTCATTTTGGGAAAGTGACGAACCTAAGTTTATACTCGAAAATTTGAAATTTGTTAAAAACAGTGAAAAGAAAAGATGGCAGTCCACCGTAGTAGTGAAGATTTAGTTATCGCTCTTCAGGAGCAAGAATCTTTTTGCGGAGTTTGCTATGAAATTATTTCTCTTAATGTTCTCACGGCAGTGTCACCTTGCATGCACAAATTTCACCATCGTTGCATTACAGAGGCACTGCAAAGTACAAATAGTTGTCCTGTTTGCAAGCAAGCTTGCATGGCACAACAATTGTCACTGTCCAATAACAATCTCGCTGCAGAGTTAGGTGAAGCCAGTGACTCGGCTGAAGCCACAGTTCCACGAGCTCAATCAAGACAATCAGTGAATCCCCAACCAATGAAAGCTCTTAGTAGAAACGTCCGCAGTAGAAGCGAAACTGGGGGTAAATGGAATAGTCTACGGAGAGGAATGTCTACTAGGAATACTAATAGAAGTCTTATGGCAAATAATAACGACAACCCTAGCACTGGCAATAGATCAGTAAATATTTCGTGTGAACAGGAACCAGCTGAGATGACCAAAATCGTTCAAGAGGCTGTCCAATCTCAACAGCAAGTACTGCTGCAACAATTGACGGCCTTGATTCAAACGCAGCTATCCACGAGTCAGGTCAGGAGTTCGGACTCTAATGACTCAACGGGACAAGCTGAAGCATCCGGTCAATTGGTCAGGGCTCAAGTGGCAGGGCAGACTAGTGATACTTCTCGCAGTAGGCGAAACACCACAAGTCGCGGTCCCATCCCACCTGAGAAAGTTGGTGATATTATCGAAGGCTGTAGTGTCAAATTTGAAGGTTCCAAAGAAGGTCTTATAGTTAGGTTTTTGTTAGGTTTAAGTGAGAGCAACAGTTGTTATCGCTACTCACGACTTTATTCATCTGTTCTTTACATTTGGTTTTCATTATTACTAAACCTAAGGCTGAGCAGTCCTCAGGGGCAGCGCTGCCTTTGTATATAAGTCGTTTTATATATTACGTATAAAACGAGTATAAATATATTATGTTTAACCGGCGGAAACGTCGCTGGTGGGACAGAGCGTATTGTGCACGTATGTAAGCGGTCAATGCATGGGACTAATGCTGACGCGGCTTGTTTGTAGTCAAGGCATTCTGTGCCGATCATATTTCGGGTACTTGGACTGCACTTGAACATGACATATGTTTATGCAACAAAGAATAAATGTCTCTGCCTTTTTAGCATTTATGTTTATACGTATATATGAAGTACATACTGGATATATTGCTGAGTACAGTAAGTTCTCGATAAGTGCACACTACAGTCCCCTGACCAAAGAATTTCTCTACAGGATTCGCGCGTTGACTAAGCAGAATTTGCAAGGAAATTATAGCCTGTTATGTGACCATTTGCATCTTCTTTTTGGGGGCATAGCAAACGACTGGTATTGGAAATTCCACCAAGCCAATCCTAGCTTCACAAGGGAACAGTTTTGTGTTGATATTCGTAAGAAATTCGAAGACAGCGATACCGATATGGATATCTGGGAATTGATAAACTCCAGAGAGAGAGAGAACCGTTTGAAGAATATCAATTCGCTGTAGAAAAATTAGTAGGGAAGTTGCGTAATTCAATTTTCGATAGTCCGACTTCGAATTAATTCGGAACGCCAAAAATTCGCTTAGATATGAGCTTATTCACTTCGGCATTAGCACACTATCCCGTTTAAGAGAGGAAATACGCACCCATGAGCAGTTCTGTAGGCAGCAGAAGCTGCCAGTTCAAAAGGATAGTTTTCCGTATCGCACAGGCGTTTCGGAATTGGATGATTCTGCGGAGGTGTCTGCTATTTAGCGAAAGCCGCAAAAGTGTTGAAATTGTGGCCATCCAGGTCAACGGTTTGATGATTGTCTGGAGCCACGCACTATATTTTGCTATCGATGCGGGGACAACTACACGTTTAAGCCATAATGCTCAGTATGTAACTCTTCGGGAAACGCTGTGAAAGATGCACAGAAGAGAGATCTTTTGTCGCATCCAAAGTAGTAAAACTCGATGATTCTTCGATGTCTGAAGTCTGAAGTCAACTAGGAATTTTTGTCAACGTTACTGCTCGAAATCGAATCCTTGAAGAAGTTAGTCAATTTAGGCAATTCAAACCACCTAGACGTTCTACCTTGCGAATGCGAACATTCTGGAAAGAGATCCGTTCCAGTCGCGAGAAACTTGTGTCTTGTATAGACGTATATCTTGGCGTCGATTTTTGAAAGATTTTGGTTTGTTGAGAAAGATAGTGGACAATAGCGGGGACATACAAGAACTTGATGTTGGTGGAGATGATGAAGAGATAGTTTAAGTACACAATTTGAACGAACATCAACAACAAATACTAATGAATGCTATACGCAAGATCCCATCGTTCGAAAAGGAAGGATTAGGGCGCACTGATTTGATCGAACATACAATCGATATTGTCAACACCATTCCCATTAAACAGCGACATTGGCCAGTCTCTCTAGCTGACGAGAAAGACATGTTTGGAGAAATCGAGCACATGTTGGCTCTAGGAGTCATTGAGGAGTCCAAAAGTCCATGGAGCAGCAACTGTGCTCTGGCTAAGAAATGAGCAAAAGTTCGTATATGTTTGGATTCTAGGGAAGTCAATAAATTCACTCGAAAAGATGCGCATCCGCTTCCGCATATCGACGGGATTCTAAGCTGACTTCCTCCTGCTCATTACGGGGCTAGATATGAAGCATGCTTTTTGGAGGATTCCTTTAGAAAAAAAATTTTGCGAATGTACGACGTTCACGATCCCGAACCGTCCGCTGTATCACTACAAAGTGATGTCGGTCGGATTGTGCAACGCCGCGCAGACGCTATGTCGTTTAATAGATCCTGTAATTCCGCCTCACCTTCGAACAAGAGTTTTCGTCTACTAAGACGATCTGCTTCTCCTTTCATATGATTTCGAGTCAGAGATTAGTCTCCTAACCTAGCCTTTCGTTTGGAATAGTTCAGCTCAGCACGCATTTGAGCACCTTAAGGCAAAGTTAACCTCGGCTCCTGTCTTAAGTACGCCGAACTTCTCTAAGCCATTTTCGTTAATATGTGATGCAAGTCTACCTGCGCTTGGTTGCGTTTTAGCTCAAGAAAGCGATGATGGCACGGAGATGCCCATAGCATATAAAACTATTCAGTGACAGAACTAGAGTGCTTGGCGGTGATTAAAGGCATACAAAAGTTTCGAGCGTACATAGAAGGAAAAGACTTTACGGTCATTACTGATCATGCATCGTTGTTATGGTTAATGAGGCGCAAAGACCTTTCTGGCCGTCTAGCGCGATGGTCCATTCGTTTTTCATTTTTGATTAAACATCGCAAGGGCTCGCAAAACATCGTCGCCAACACCTTCTCGAGACGCGATAAAGATGCGGTCGATGAGCTTTCAGATCTTGGTCCGATCGTAGATTTATCGTCTGTTGAATTCAAATCGCAGGAGTACATTAAATTGATAGAAAAAATCGAGCAAAATCAATCGAGGTTACCAGATCTAAAAAAAAAGAGAAGTTCGTATATAAACGACTAGAACGTGCGAAAGGAGTTGAAGCTCAAGAATCGGGTTCATACTTCTTATGATTTCTCCAGAATATGATCCTAGACGGTCGCGACTACGTACTTTTGCGGAAACTGAATCTGGTGAGCGACGATACCATCTTAAGTCGGCCTGATTTGATGCAGCTAGCGGGTAGAGCAGCGAAATCGAAGATAGCCGAAACCCATGATACAAATGCTCGGAAATATAACTTGCGAAGTCGCGTTAAAGATCTTAGGGTTGGAGATAGTGTATACGCGATGAATTTTGTCCAGAGCAATGCCAAATAGAAATTCAATAGTAAAGCCACAGTTGTTCGAAAGCTTGGTCAGTCTTATTATGAATTAGGAAATGAGTCAGTAATAATTGTGGGCGTATATCATCTTAAGGATATAAAAACTTGAGTCTGGATTACCAGCTGTTCTTTTTTTCAGTTAACGTCCTCTAAAGAAAATCTTAGCCGACGAAACTGAGTTGTAGGGACCACCTGGCACAATATTCATTTATCCCATGGTAATCGCATTTTACTTACACATGATGCTGCAAAATGCTCTATCTCAGCGACGGTGCGTTGGCTCGCTCGCACTCACGCGAGAATGATGGAATGCTCGATAGATCAGGCCATATCACCGTTATAATTTAGATGTGGTGAAATGTAGTTGTACTTGTAGGTGTGTTCTTGCTGAAATTGAAGTTAGACAGAAGATCCGATTGCCACGCTGCATTCTTCTTATTTTGACAGCAGTACAAGCAAGACGCAAATTTCGAGCGCGCATAAGTTTTACTAATTAAAAGTGCAGAGGATGTACACAGCTTCGGCTTATTAAGGGCATATTGAGCCCAACAAATTTCAAGTCTCCAGTGTTCATAATTCCTTGCTCAGGAGTTTTCCGACATCAGGTGATATTCGATATAAATTAATTGAGTGCGTCATATCTTAATAAACCCTTTTTCAGTGGATACAATCTTATTTAGCTACCGGCCAGCCATTGCGCAACCCCGCCTTCGTGTATTCTTATATATATATACATACACATACAAATTTAGAGTGGCTGGTCGGTCGTAGCCAACTTGGAAATTTTGATAGCATACGTCCGCCCAAGGGAGCGACAGCCCTACGGGACTGGAGAAGGTCAAAAGGACTTAAGATTTCTGTGGGATCGCTACAAACAAACACTGCGGCACATTGCTGCTGAGGCTGCACCCCGCGCTTATCCATTTGTGTCCGAGCTACCTCCTGGCCAAACTTGCCGTTCCAGCCCGATGAACGGAATGTCGCTAGCTAGGAATTGAGCCGATTAGGTATCCGCATACCAGGATCAGATATAAATTGCCAAGGGAATAGCTTCAAGGAGTTCGCGCTTTGTGTTCGCGTAAACATGTACGATTGGTTTTCTTATTTTGTGTACACGCATCCATCTAAATGCTCATGAATTAGTATTTTAAAACAATTTTCGCTTTGCGTAAATGAAATTATAATAGTATTTCTTAGAAACTTCCTTTCTTTGGCAAGACATTAGAGTCAAGTTATTTTGTAATTTTGTAGCATAACCTTTAAAAATACGTTGCTAACGTAAGAATGTTAAACTTGAAGTGAACTGAAAAGTGTACGGTATATCGCAAATTATTTACAAATAGATTAACTAACGTAAATTGCTCCGCAGATATTACCACAATGCTAACGAAACGCAGCGATGGATTTATTGGTTTCAATTTGTGAATATGCAATGGCCACATAAGCCAGCAAAAGGGTTTGAAATATAAAAAGATAATTGTATATCGGCAAGCCTTCAGCACTACCCCATATAGGAATCACATGTAATTTGTATGTACCGTCTCCAAAGCCCATTATCAGTTGCCAGGCTGTATGATTTCTGTTTTTCAATTATCTCATAATTGAAACGACGACTGACATAATACCGGTTACCGTTCCCAATTTCGACATATTTGAACTTGTAGTTTTATCTGTGAAAGTGCACTTATCATTGTGCTAGTGTGTAGCATAGTAGGATGAAGAAAGAACCCATACCCCATAAGTCTAAAGAAGAAGGCTAGAAGTGCACAACTTCTGATTCCGCTATGCACAATTAGGCGAGTTAAAATCGATCTCCTCAGTACGCACAAGCTGCAGATTATCACCAACAACATCTTCAACTTGGGTCGTTACGAACAGATTACAGCTATTAAATAGCAATTCTGGCGTCGTTGGTCGGCTTGCCCAAATCTCACGGTTGGCTTTATGGTCATCATACATGAGGACAACACAACGCCATTGCACTGCAAATTAGGGCGTGTTGAGTCTATTGTGTGTGGCAAGGATGACCGTGTTCGTGTCGCATACATTCGCACTGCCTCTGCTGCCTCTGCTGCTCTACCTGTCTCTTGAAAGATCATTCTTTCAAGGCGGCCGGGATGTTTGGTCTTATACCTCATATATATTAGTTAGGGAATCAATAGCAATGTCAAAAGCAGATTATGTTAAGATTATGCTAACTCTCTTCTATTTAATGTCATAAGCACTCATACACATGTACGAACTCTGTAATTGCTCGGTCCCTTGAATTTTAAGTTATGTTAAGAAATCAGTTCTGTAAGCATCATCATCGAAGTCATTTCGTGTCGCTTAGCATTCAGTTAACTTTTTTATCATCCACTTGAGATTAGATTTGTTGGAATATTGAGTGTTGAAATAATAAGTGAAATCTGGTTTCACAACACTGTGTTGTAAATAATAATTTAACAACACTGAAATGCAAACAAACACTCAATCATACAAAAGTTACAGTGACCAAGAAGGCTTTTGTTATTTTAAAGACTTTAGTCTTGATACTGAATTGCTAAAAGCATTTAGTCTCACTCTTGGTGCAGCCTCTGAACAAACAAGTTGACGCTCTGAGTAATCCAAATAATAAATATCAAAACGAATATAAAATAAAACTAAGTGTTATTATTTAATTGTGTGTGATTGAAAGGAAATATTCCAATTAGATTCATAAAAGGTTAAAAAACGCTTTTGATCCATTAATAATGAAATGATTGTTTTTGAATTGAACGACGCTTCATTATCGCAGTAAATGGTTTTTGTTTTCTGGAAGATATTAATTAATTGTAAGATAGCAGCTGTTACGTCTGTTATTGCACGAGACGCAGTTGGCTGTACAAGGCAAATTTTTAAAATTTGTCGATGCAAGTTAAGAATAACTTTTGGTCGGTGGAGTAGATGTCGATGTGTAACATTAGCCGGCATATGAAGGTATTGGTGTCATCCCAAGCTTTTGCTTTTTTGGGTGACGATCATATTTGGGTGACGATCATATTTAGTATACACCTTGCAATTCAAAACGACCTAGTTGGCTAACTTAGTCATTTTTAGAAAAAAGTAATCACGAAGGATTTGTTTTACATTTTCCTTTGCTGCTCTGTGAGCACGATTGGGTTCGGTGTTGATTATCTTCACCTGTTCGTCTTTGTTGATGATGTCTAACACCCTGTTTTTGCAGTGCCAGAACTTGGTCGTTGGGAGTAGTGATACCAACTCGTGTTGAAAAACGGCCAAAGCTGGGACGTTACAATGGAACGCGTTTAGTACGTCAGGATTCACTACAAGTTTTGGTATCTCTATTAGATCGCTCTTGCTTGCAAAGTGTGTCACGTGGCTGGTATTATTGCCAAGCATAATCAATCTTTGATGAAACTGAAAGCATGCCTCTTCTAGTATCACTGGATTCCTAAAACAATTAAAAGGCTTGTCAGTTGTTTCGATCGCTTATGTCAGGGAAAGTTCACTATGAATGGTGGCTGCGTCTGATTGCGGCTTGTCTTGTAGGGTATTGATATTCTGCCGGGATAGGCCGTCTACCACGAAGTTTTCTTCCCCGTGTTTTAATGGATACTGTCGTTATGCTCTTTAATAAAAGCTTTCCACCTTTAAATTTTTGCGTTGGTATTTTATTCAGACACCGCGAAGGTGAGCGATTAATGGTCTGTGAAGATAATTCTTTGGTACCATACAGACAATTCTGCAGATACAGATACATACATACAGATACATACAATGGCCAAGACCTCCCTTTCGTTGGAAGCATAATGAGATTCACACTGTTTTAATATCCGAGATATCATGGTGACGAGTCGTCCCCCTTGAGATAGTACTGCTCCTATATCACTTACCGAAGCGTCGGCGGTCAGGTAGAAAGGTTTCTTTGAGTCTGGGTACATAAGCGTGACATCGGTACCGGTATTTTTGTTGACAATTGCTTGCTTATTGTGCCGTTTTCACCCTTTAGAATTCTTGTTAAAGGTCTCGCTTTGGAAACGAAGTCCTTAGCGAATACCCTGTCATAACTAGCCAGGCCTAGAAAAGATCTCAGAGCAATTCAATTTTTTGGTTCAACATACTCTTGGATCGCCTTGACCTTTACGGGGTCAGTTTTTGCTCCTTCGCTAGTGACAATGAAACGTAAATATTTAACACTTTTCAAAGTATTTCGTTTTTTCTTTAGACCCTCTCATGTTAGCATCGCAAAGGTGCTAAAGCACTCATCGGTGTATCGGACGTGGTCGGCCTCATTTTCAGAGAATATTATTACGTCGTCAACGTAGACGTAACATATCAATTTGTTCTCGAAGAACATCATCAATTGTCCTTTGGAAAAGGACATTCCTTAAACCGAAAGGCTTAAAGGTTACTGAGAAGGAAGTTATCTCACGATCTTTTTCTGCCAAATAAATCCGGATTTAAAATCTAGCGTAGTTACCAATTTTGCATTTCCAAGATTCGCTAGAATCATTGGAATACTTGGCATCGGGTAGCGGTCGGCAATGGCTCGTTCGTTTAACTTCCTGAAGTCAATAACAAGCCGTTTGTTCTTATTGCCGTTGGCATCTTGGCTTTTCTTATCAACAACCCACGCTCGGTCGTTGTATGCAGATCTTGATGGGCTTATGATGCCATCTTTAAGCATCTGTGAAATTTCTTTATTAACGGAATCTGTGGGATACGGCTACAGCTTTAAATAGTCCGGATCATTGTCCTCAGTAGGAATTGTGGCAATAACTGAGGTGTTAAAGGGGAGTGCCTCGTTAGAGGTCGAAAATGCCTTTTACGAAATGCCTTACGACATCAGGGACTACTATATCATCGACACGTGTAAAGTTACCGTTATCGCAGGAGCGGTGTCTCAATGTTTCTGACTTGATTGACCTTGTATGTTCCCTTTAGAACATAACGGGGATAACTTATTTCCAATCTTATGTTATTATATCCTGAACCTGATCCCTGAAAATGGGTAAAAAGGGTATAATGTATTTGTGCAAATGTATGTAACAGGCAGAAGGAAGCATTTCTGACCCCATAAAGTATATTTTTTCGTGATCAGCATCAATAGCCGAGTCGATCTAGCTATCACATTTTAGCTGTAGATCCTCCTAGTTCCCGCGCAGATCGAGTTTGTTCCCGATATTCGATAACTTTCCCCTAGGGTCACCAAATATGTCATGTAGCTTCTAGAATAGTATATAAATATCAAGTATCTTTCAGTTTATAGCTATCGCCACCTCCCCGCTACCACTACAAAGCTAAATCATGTTAATCATGTAAACCAACTTGTATTGCCTACCAAAATTTAAACGCAATTGTCATTTTGAGAATACACGAATATTTTATAGTATAATACAATGAAATCTACTGCGTAATTTCATCAAGATCGGTTAAGAAACACAAAAGTTATATACGCACGTGTTAGCAGCAGCTATCGCAAACTCCAAGAATTTCTGGGTACAAGTACACACACAAATTCATGCGCGTCTGCTTTGAATTCTATCAACAGCATTGCAATTGCGATTGTATTGTTTT
Organism: Drosophila borealis; assembly: GCA_035045885.1. NCBI lineage: Eukaryota > Metazoa > Arthropoda > Insecta > Diptera > Drosophilidae > Drosophila > Drosophila borealis. The sequence goes on along the minus strand of JAWNOR010000367.1, from coordinate 108,431 downwards.
CTGTGCTGCTATTTGAATTCGTTTTTTTTCTCATTGAGATATAATTGTTGGTGTGGCTATTGAGTAGAGACGGCGGAAAGTAACACCATCAGTTACAAGTTATTGTTTGTCGGAACTCGTTAGTTGTTGTGTGAATTACATCGAGTGGCCTTTGTCCTGTGACTGAATGAATGGTTTTATTATATTCTATTGTTGCTCGAGCTATTGCTTGGACAGTGTCGGTAATTTTTTTTTGTCAGTTTTGGAGCACCTAGCTATCTGTAACGTAATATGGAATCTACTTGCACATTTGAGCAGCTATGGAGTGGAGGGAAGCTAACGATATATATATATTATATTGGTTCTTCAATAATGAAATGATCGTTTCTGAATTCAACTACTCTTCATTATCGCAGTAATTGGTTTTTGTTTTCTGGAAGATATTAATTAATTGTAAGATATCACCTGATACGTCTGTTATTGAGCGAGATGCAATTGGCCTTACAAGTGCAAATTTTTAAAATTTGTCGATACAAGTTAGGAATAACATTTGGTCTGTAGAGAAGATGTCAATATGTAGCATTTCGGCGGCATATGAACGAATTGGTGTCACCCCGAGCTCTTGCTTTTTTGGGTGACGATCAAATTTGGCTACCGTACACACCTTGCAATTCAAAACGACCTCGTTGGCCTCGTTGGAAAACAGTAATTACGAAGGATTTGTTTTAAATTTTCCTGTGCTGCTCTGTGTGCACTATTGTGTTCGGTGTTGATGATGTCTGACACCACGTTTTTGCAGTGCCAAAATTTAGTCGTTGGAAGTACTGATATCAACTCGTTTTGAAAAACAGTTGGGAAGTTACAATGGAACGCGTTTACTACGTCAGGATTTAGTACAAGTTTTAGTATCTCTATGAAATCGCTCTTGCTTGCAAAGTGTGTCACGTGGAAGGTCTTATTGCCAAACATCAGTCATCGATGGAACTTATAGCATGCCTCTTCTAGTATCACTGGATTCCTAAAACAATTAAAAGGCTTGTCAGTTGTTTCGATCGTTTATGTCAGGGAAAGTTTACTATGAACGGTGGTTGCGTCTGATTGCGGCTCGTCTTGTAGGGTATTGATATTTTGCCGGGATAGGGCGTCTGTCACGAAGTTTTCTTACCCCGGTTTGTAATGGATATTGGCGTTAAGCTCTTCAATAAAAGCTTTCCACCTTTAAATTTTTGCGTTGGTATTTTACTCAGACACCGCGAAGGTGAGTGATTGATGGTCTGTGCAGTTTACCGAGCGCCCATACAATGGCCATAGCTCCCTTTTGTTGGTAGCATAATGAGATTCACACTGTCCGAGATATAATGGTGACGAGTCGTCCCCCTTGAGATAGTACTGCTCCTATATCACTCGCCGATAATAAGTATATTGTGTGTTGTGGACATTTACATGTGGTTTTTGTGTGTACTGGCACTGGTATTTTAAACGATCTCACCACTCTTTAGGCGGCAGGTCGTGTGGATGGTGTCTTTTAAGGCGTCGGGTATGCAAACTGTTGTCGAGAAGGTTTTTTGCAAGGTAATTGCAGTGGTTGTCCAGTCGGTCTGCGTGCTTCAGGCTTATTCGTTTCACTTCTTCGGTGACGGATAGGATTTTGAGGTCATTGCGTATTACACTGTTTTTGACGTAATAGGGGGCCTTAACCAGCCTGCACAGAGTTTTATTTTGAAATCTTTGCAGGAATTTAATGTTGGAATTTGAGGTCGTGAGATTGGCTTCAGAATGACCTTGCACAAAAGAACTTTGTTGCTCAAGTTAATCTGCGACGTGTACCTAAGTAGCCAGTACATCTGCCGGAGTTTCAGGCTGAGCTGCTTTATCCTGTCTAGGGTTAGGCCAAGATACTTTACTGTGTTTTCCGTTGGCAGCGTGGTGCCGTTTAGGATAACAGGAGGGCAGGTTTTTCGTCTTATGGCGAATGTTATGTGTGTGGACTTGGCTTCATTGACCACCGAAGCGTCAGTGGTCAGGTCAAAGTGTTTCTTAAAGCCAACCAATGTAAGGGTATATGAGATCAAATAAACAATAACACATTTAGCGGCACTTTGTTGCCAAAACATAACGCAACCCAAAGTGCATTCGAAATACGATCGTCCACTCATAAGTGGCGTGACCATAGCGCAGAATATGCAATGTCTGCATATTCTGCCGAATACCATTCCTTTGTCTTGCAACATATATATGCTCAATGTATATGCTTTAAGTGTATGCATATATATGCTCCCGTTCTGCCGCTGTACTCAGCGTCAGTCTTATATAAAAAAATATCATCAACGTCTTAGGTCGTATGCTAATAAACGATTAATTAAAGGAAAACTGTTTGATTATTTTTACATGGCGACAGTGACAGTGGTTTGCTGTTTGTGTTAAAAAAAAAAAAATGGACAGAAATTAGAATGTTAAAATTGTTGGGAAAAAAAATTTTTTTAAATTAAATTAAATTAAATTAATAATAATGCATAATGAGATTGCGTCAAACACTATTGATTAATGAAACCATTGCAAATTTAACAACAACAGAAGCAACTTAACAGATGACACGAACGAGTAAAACAAAGACAGCCTGTGCGATGACCAGCATCGGCACCACTTGAGCCCATAGGCCCCGGACAACAGCAGCAGATACCAAAAGTGTGATAGGCAGTCTGCTCTTTGCACCAACGCTGGAAGTAAATGAGCAACGTTGGACTGGAAGAGGCTGCTCCTGTTAAGCAAAGGGATGCACCCAGCCTGCAAGAGGATTTAGAGGTGTACCCCAACAATGTACCACGCCCACTAATAATAGCTGAGTACCGGGCACGACAATAGAAGAAGGAAAAGAAGAAAACCAAAAGAAGCGGAAGAAGGATTAAACTGATTTAACAAAGAAGACTCCTACAGGATCTTATCAGGACAGCGACAACTCCCCAGGAGAGAAATGAACAAATAAAGACTCTCGAAATCATCGAGAAACAACTTCGTACTGGTGCGAAGCAACGCATTAAGGGCAGAAAACCTGCCAATGCCTAAATTGCCCTTAAATATTAACTCTAATTCAAGCTGATGCGCGAAACCGCTACTTGAAAAATACTATTAATTGTATAAATAAAAATTGTCAGCCAACCGTATGCACCAATAAGCACAACTTTTTTCTTATCATAAATCAATTTAAAATGGAAATTTACAATTATTGAACAGTTTTCAAAGGCAAATTATTAAAAATGACAAAAACTAAAATATTAAAATAATTTTTTTGTTTGAAAAAAAAATAATTTCCAAAAAACAAAGAAGGCCATCGATAGATTTTCTTTAATTTATTTCCACTTGCTCTCAGTGTTAAAAATATAAATTTTGTTGAAAAATCATAAACTTTTCCAATATGGGTAGGTTTGCCAGTGACGACAGTCAAGCATTTAGTTACTTTATTGTTAGACAACTACTGAAGACATATCTCTATTAAAAAAAAATGCTGATATATTTTGAAAATATAAATTCAAACATATAAACCCAAATATCTGGAATTGGTGAAGGCTCAGAAGTTTCTAAAGGTTGAGTATGCGTAGAATTATCTACAGGAAAATACGTCATTTCACACGAATTTCATATAGTCTGAAAAGATTTTCCATTACCCCTAGCGATGGCATTATTGGTATAGATTTCTTTAAAAATTACAATTGCCAATTAGATTTCACAAAAACATGTGTCTCTCTAATACTTCGGCCAAATAATTTAAATTAACCAATAAAACTACCAATAATTCACACTTGTGATAATAATGCCACAATACTTCCAGCTCTGTTCTGAAGTGGTCCGTCAAATCAATATTGTTTCGCCAGAAAACAATATTTTCATTCCGAATCAAAAAATTGATAAAGGAATATTCATTAGAAATACTATTTCCAATAATCAACAAACATTTGTCCGAATTTTAAACACAATAAATTCAATAAAAATAGTAAATCTTAACGAAATTAAAATAGAAAAGCTAAGTGACTATAAAACAGTCCAAGAAATTAACAAAGATCGCCAGGAAATGGTGATGGAAAAATTACAAAAGAACTTTCCCCAATTATTTAAAAAATAACAAAAAGATCTCTGCACCAAGTATACTGACATATTCGGACTTGAAACCGAATCAATAACAACTGACAATTTTTATAAACAAGAATTTGAGCTAGTGTCGGATAAAATTGTAGAGCCCTCTGTATCGAAATATAACAGCCCAATACTTCTGGTTCCAAAAAAAGGATTACCGGGATCCGATACCAAGAGATGGCGATTAATTATAGACTATCGTCAAATAAATTAAAAACTACTCTCAGACAAATTTCCGTTACCAAAACTAGATGATATTCTTGATCAATTGGGAAGAGCTATATAATTTTCATGCTTGGATTTAATGTCCGGTTTCCACCAAATTGAACTAAAAGAACAATCTAGAAATATTACGTCTTTTTTAACGAACAATGGCTCTTATCGTTTCACACGATTACCATATGGATTAAAAATAGCGCCAAATTAGAACCTTCACAAGCATTCTTGTATATGGATGACTTAATCGTCATCGGTTGTTCTGAAAATCACAAGATCAAAAACTTAACAAACGTGTTTGACTTTTGTAGGAAGCACAACCCTAAACTACATACAGAAAAATTCACAATCTTCATGCATGAAGTGACTTTTCTAGGTCACAAATGTACTGATCATGGTATTTTGCCAGATGACAAAAAATATGATGTCATTGAAAAATACCCAGTCCCTACGGACGCTGATAGCGCTAGAAGATTCGCTGCATTCTGCAACTACTTCTGACGATTCATTATGAACTTCGACGACTATTCACGTCACATAACCAGATTATGTAAATAAACTTGTTCCTTTCGAATGGACAATTGAATGCCAAAATGCATACGATTACTTAAGACAAGCTCTAATGAAACCTACTTTACTAAAATACCCAGATTTTAGCAAAGAATTTTGCATTATAACTTATGCAAGTTAATTAGCCTGCCCGTGGCATATTCTTCTTGTTTATTTACAAAAGGATAAGGCAATAAAAATACAACCGAACAAGAGTTGGCAGCAATTCACTGGGCAATAACACATTTTCGACCATATATATATGGTCAACATTTCAAATCAAAACAGATCATAGACCATTGACATATTTGTTTTTAATGGTAAATCCAAGTTCAATATTAACAAGAATTAGATTTGATTTAGAAGAGTATGACTTTACTGTATAATATCTCAAGGGCAAAAACAATTTCGTTGCTGATGCATTATCACGCATCACAATATAAGAATTAAAAAACATATTAGCTAACGTACTAAAAGTCAATACAAGAAGTTCAAGTAGACAGAATTAATCCTGCGCAGGACCAAAATCCAAATTGCAAAAGTAACCGATAACTTCGATGCCCAATATATATATATAACGTCCTTCGGAATGATGATGTTAAGAAAGTAGTGACCTTGCATTTAAATTTGGCAAAATGTTTATTAAAACATGGGAAAAAGATTATTGCAAGAATTGATGTTGTCAAACTCTATACCAATGGATTCTTTGATTTAGATCAATTTTTCCAAAGGCTTGAAAAAGAAGCCGGTTGAAAAAGAAGCCGGATATATAGTATCAAACAACTCCAAATGGCACCGTGCGAAGAAATGTTTGAATACGTCTTAATAGATTCCTTTAAAGAAATGGGCAATAAGAACTTGCAAAAGCTAAGAATAGCGCTACTGTAGCCGGTGACCACAATAAAAAGTAATGAAGATATCGAAGAAATACTGTCTACACTCCATGATAATCCAATTCAAGGAGGGTATACGGGAACAACAAAAACTATTGCAAAAATAAAACGCTATTACTATTGAAAAAATGTGACGCGTTAACACTAACAATTATGGCCTTTGATAGAGTAGTAATAGGCACGTTTGATCCACTACCAAAATCAGAGCAAGGCAAGGAATACGCAGTCACACTGATATGCGATTTAACAAAATACCTTGATTCCATACCAATGCCAACCAAAAGTGCAAAAACTTTAGCAAAAGCCATTTTCGAAGACTTTGGGAACAGTAGAGCGAAGCCATAGAACATTCAACGAATTCATTCGTTCCTACATATCAGTTGATAAAACTGATTGGGATACTTGGCTACAATATTTTGTTTATTGTTTCAATACAACACCTTCCACAACGCACAACTACTGCCCATATGAACTAATTCTTTAGGAAAAACCCAAACATTAACAAGGCATTTAATAGTGTTAATGAACACATTGAACCTTTATATAATGCAGAGGACTATGCTAAAGAATCAAAATATAGATTGGAAATAGCATATAAAAGATCTAGAATAATGCTTGAACAAAACAAGCAAAAGAATAAACTTATATACGATAGTAAAGTAAAGAATATAGAATTAAACATAGGAGATAACGTTCTGTTAAGAAATGAAACAGGGCATAAGTTAGATCCAGTATATATAGGACCATTTAAGGTCATAGAAATAGAACCTAACGATAACAAAGCTATTAAGAATAATAAGAACAAAAAAAAAACAGTACATACGGATAGGTTCAAATTGTTTAATGAGTAAAAAAAAGAATGGTTGGCCACAATATTAAAAACAAAAACAAAATCAATTCTTTTAATATTCATTTATTCATATTTTATATCCATTATATATTATGTAAAGTAGTAAGCTGGCCGGGGTGGTAAAACTCATTTTTACCAGGTTCAATCTACAAGAAATTTGTAGTTTGCCGACACGTAAAGCTGAGAAGGGGGGTTTAGAGAACTGGCGGGAAGACTCCGCCACAGAGGGATTTAAATCTTTGGGAAGAGGGAAGGGAACCGCTGGGCTCACTCTGCTGCAGTTAGGTTAGGGTAGGTCAGCGTGATGGGTGCTGCTGGGATCACTCCGCCGCAGAATAAAAAGCCTGCAAAACACACGCAATCGCTATACGGTCTATGCAGCCAACTTGTACAAAATAATGTGAGCACCAAAGGACTTTGTGTATTATAATTCGCATTTTATTTCTATTTAACTTTCCCTGCTGCACCGTCACTTTTTATCTCCTTCTCTATACTCCTAACCTAGCGGCTACCTCGCGTTTCCCCTAACTCTTGTTGTCCGTCGTCGCACGCGCACCTATGGTACTTACTCTCGCTGAAATCCAAGTGATGTTGCTGATCAGCTTCAGCAGCTCCCGATCCTTTTTCGCCATTTTTTCGTACTGCGGCGAAAACTCTCTCTACGATTCGCTCTCTTCTACTCCTAACGACTTTACAGTCAGAGTTGCAAGTGATTCGATTTCATTTGCAATCGGCCTCTCTTAATTTAATGCACGTACTCTTAAACGATAAGTAATTTTATTCAGATTTTGTTATAATCCTTTGTTTTATCTTAACCTATGATTATTGTGTTTTTATTTAATAATATTGGTGGGTCTATTGTGACTCCGCGGTGTTGATGGGGCACCCTCAGCAACACGAGATGTCACCGACTCTTTTACCTTATCACCCGCATCGCGGATCTAATGGCTCGGGATCACCAGGACTTCGAGCTGGCCAGGAGTGCACAGACGTGTACCGGAATCCGATTCGGATTTCAATCACCGATCCCATTCGACGGTGTCGTGTTGGGGCTGGGCTTTCTGCTCAGGGGTCCGGGTGTATTTGGCCTCTGTCTCGGCTAGCCGAGCCCATACCTTGGCCGAGTGCGAACCCCTGGAGACAAAACTTGACAACCGGCGACGCAAGTCTTCGACCCGCCCTAGGTGGCTCAAGCCGAACTCGCGAGTGATTGACTCCAGCTCCTCCTTTCGTCGTAAGTGGACCCAATGCACGCCCACCCCTGGATTCTGACACTCACCCGTATCCATCCTTTCGAACGTAACCTCTTATCTTTGTTGATCGAATGACAGAGCTCCGAGTTTCGTTTCCTTATCTGGGTTGTAATTCTGTCTTTAATTTTTAATTATTTTATTTTAATTATTTTTTTTCAGTTTTCAATTATTTTTATTTTTTATTATTTATTTAAATTATTTTCAGTTTTAATTATTTTATTTTAATTTAATTTAAATTATTTTTATTTTTATTTAATTTTTTTATTTTATTTTAATTATTTTTATTTTTGACTAATTATAAGTTTATTATTTATATTTTTAAATATTTTTATTTGTTTTTTTTTTTAATTTTTTTATTTTTATGTAATTTTATTTCGTACCGAGCCGCAAAACAAAAGTCACTTCGCACTTTAGTTGACCACCCTAAAAAGTGACGCTGCGTAATGGCCTCACTCTACAGTACCTTTTCGCTGCACTCGTTTACTCTGTCACCGTGGTACCATATTCACTCTCATTGGCCATTCTCACTTTAAAAATAACCCAACAAAAAACTTTAGCGCACTTGTCTCGTTCCGGTTCACTTGCGTTTTTACTTGTTCACTCCTTTTTTCTGTTTTCTCTTTTTTTTTGGTTGTTGTTGTATTTAAAAAAAACAATTCCACTTATCATAAGGCAACATTCAACTTATGCCGTCGTTGCTAATTTGCATTTTTCACAATTCCCACGCTGCGCTCACTTACAGCTCAATTTCGACGCGTACCGAACGATTTGCCCCACGGTGGGTTCAGGAAGCTGTGCTTTTCGTGCTTTTCTGCACATGTGCGTTTGCTGCTGACACCCCAGTGGGACTTTTGATGTTCCCTTTTCTATGCCGCGGGCAGCTAACTTCTCAGCTAACACTGCCTTTTTGACCCTGAATCCACTCTGGTGGCACTTACGGGGGCTTCTAGGCTACGTTAATGCCACGCCCCTTTACGCCTAGGGTCTCTGACCAAGTTCACTCTACAAGAAATTTTGTAGTTTGCCGACAAGTAAAGCTGAGAAGGGGGGTTTAGAGAACTGGCGGGAAGACTCCGCCACAGAGGGATTTATATCTTTGGGAAGAGGGAAGGGAACCGCTGGGCTCACTCCGCTACAGTTAGGTTAGGTCAGCGTGATGGGTGCTGCTGGGATCACTCCGCCGAAGAATAAAAAGCCTGCAAAACACACGCAATCGCTATACGGTCTATGCAGCCAACTTGTACAAAATAATGTGAGCACCAAAGGACTTTGTGTATTATAATTCGCATTTTATTTCTATTTAACTTTCCCTGCTGCACCGTCACTTTTTATCTCCTTCTCTATACTCCTAACCTAGCGGCTACCTCGCGTTTCCCCTAACTCTTGTTGTCCGTCGTCGCACGCGCACCTATGGTACTTACTCTCGCTGAAATCCAAGTGATATTGCTCATCAGCTTCAGCTGCAGCGAAAACTGTATCTCTCTACAATTCGCTCTCTTCTACTCCTAATGACGTTAACAGTCAGAGTTTAAAGTGATCCGATTTCATTGCAATTGGCCTCTCTTAATTTAATGCACGTACTCTTAAACGATAAGTAATTTTATTCAGATTTCGTTATACTCCATTGTTTGCTCTTAACCTATGATTATTGTGTGTTTTTATTTTATAATATTGGTGGGTCTATGGTGAATCCGCGTCACAATTTATACTCAGCTTCGCACAACACTCACGTCCAATTCGAATGGAAAAAGTAATGCGAAGAAGCATTTTAATATTTAAAAAAGGCATTAATGAAACCAACATTATTGCAATACCCTGACTTCGGCAAAGAATTTTGCATAACCACAGATGCAAGTAAACATGCATGTGGTGCTGTACTATCCCAAGAGTATAACGGTGTGCAATTGCCAATTGCATAAGCATCCCGAGCTTTCATACAGGAAAAAAGCAATATCAAATACAGAGCAGGAATAAGCTGCTATTCACTTGACAATAAAACACTTCACACTATATGTTTATGTAAGGCATTTCTTAGTTAAAACAGACCATAGACCCCTAACTTATTTGTTTTTAATTAAAAAGCCAACATCAAAATTAACCAGGATGAGACTAGACTTAGAAGAATAATAATTTACGGTAGAATACCTCAAGGGGAAAGATAACAATGTTGCGGATGCATTATCCAGAATAAACATAGAGACAATAATTGACATAAACAGGAAAATATTAATGGATCAAACGAGATCATTAAAATGACAGGAAAACATCTGCGCAGATGACAGAATAAAATTGCAAAAAGATCTAAAAGAGCTCAATGTCTATGATCTCGTTATCAATAGCGACGTAAAGAAATTTGTGAATCTTAAATTCGGTAATATAAATTGTTTACTTAAAAGAGGAATTTTCAGTTAACGATTTGTACTCCAATGAACAATTCGAATTAGGTCAATTTTTTCATAGGCAATTCAGAAGCCGGAATACACAAAATTGTTGACTTATAGTTGTCACCAAATTAACAAATTTTCGAATTTGAATCATTAAATGAATTTAAAAATATGGGCAATAAATATTTAAATTCATTAAAAGTAGCGCATTAACAAAAATAACACAAATAGACAAAAATTACCAAACCCAAATAAAAGCAATACTGTCGAAATATCATGATGATCCTATAGAAGGAGGCCATACAGGGATTACGCGTACCCTGTTAAAATTTAAGAAATACTATTACTGGCCCCAAATGACTAAGATAATTACAAAGTATGTGAAAACTTGTGTGAAATGCCAATTAGCAAAAACCACAACACATACAAAAGCACCAATGGCAATAACGAATACATCGAATAAAGCTTTTGATAAATATCTAATTAAAATACCAGTAGTTCGAATGACAAAAACGATTGGGACATATGGCTGAATTATTTCACATATTGTTTTAACACTACACCATCGACAGTACATGAATACTGTCCATATGAACTTGTTTATGGTAGATTACCAAGACAGTTCATAGAATTTAATAACCAAAATAGAAAGGACCCTCTATATAACATAGACGACTACGCAAAAGAATTTAAGATTAGATTGGAAATTGCTTATAAAAGTGTAAAAACTTTAATAGATTTAGAACAAGAAAAACGAAAGATGGAATACGATAAATATCTAGATGACATAGAGATACGAAATTTAGTTCTACTAAAGAACGACACAGCGCATAAGTTAGAAAGTAAATGTTTAGGACCATATGAGGATATAAGCACAGAAGATAGAAACAACATAAAAGTAGATGTAGGAAAAAAGAAACCAAGTAGTAAATAAAAACAGGTTAAAATTAATTTAAACTTTGCATAGCTCGAGCACAGAACATATTACATTTTTAGGCCTGATCAGCCACAAAGTTATTATCAATTAAAAAAGTTATCGTTACAAAAATTATATTTTATAATACATTCCTTGTCCAATCGGGGGAAAAGGATATATACACATATATTAAAAATATATTATATAAAGAATAAATCTAAGATTTATCCTAACAGAAAAAAAAAATTTATGAATATAAAAATTTGAATATAAAACAAAAAACTAATTTTATTTTTCTACATCAACTCACTCATCATTCATCAAGATCCAATGAAGTTTATCAATATAAAATTATAAATAAAGGTTAATTGAGCAACTACATTATATTACGTTGTTTTTCTAAAAGGGGTGGTGTAGTGTGTATATGCATTATATAACACCTTGTATTTAAATACAAAAGTATGCGGCAGTTTGTTGCATACAATAACAAGCATAAAGCCAAAAGCGCAGAGCCACTTGAGTTTATTGACTCAGGCTCATATTACGCAACGCGGACAACTACTACTCTAGCTGGCCGTTTAGCTGACGTCGCATATCCCACACTTTGCTTATGTACCAAGAGTACCATATATGTACTCAACAATGCATGCACATAACACAAACTCTCTCTCTCTCTCTCTCTCTTTTAATTATGCTCTGCTGCGACAGAGCGGTACATATAATAATATTTATAACTTAGGTTTTGAAGGGTACAGAGTTCCGAATAAAGAACATTCTAAAGATAAACCAGCAATGACGTGCTTGTGTTGTTTCATCACAATTTAATTTATTGTATATTGTGCACTGAAAAATATTATATGTGGACACACATAATACATATGATTTGTGGATTTATTTTGTAAAGAGAACACTCTTTACATAAAAAAGTCAGCACATCAGTGCTGTTTTGTATCTTGGTTCAGAATGAATTTATTCAGTTTTAATAGTTTTCGCTTAGCCTATGGATATACATATATACTAATGCTGTTATTCGTTAACAGCTACAAAGAGAGGGAGATTGAGTAGCTCGCATATGCCTGTATTAGTGAGCATATATATTGCTCACGGAATGCGCTCAGACGGAGCGTGGGATATGCAGCGTAAGCATAAACATATTGTGGCTCTGGGCTTGTTTACTATATTATTGTTATTGTATGCAACAAAGTGCTAGATATTTTATATTTAAGTACAGGGTATTTTGTAAGGGCATATACGCACTACACCTCCCCTTTTAGAGAAATAACGTAACACTATGAATGTGTAGTTATTAAATTAACTTAATTATTGAGGTTTTCTTTATTTTTTGTTTTTAATAAAAATTGAAATTTTTTTTTTTGTATATAACAAGAAATTTAAAAATGTTGGAATATAAAAATTATTTGAATTTTGGATTATTAGGAATTACAAATTTTTAATCTATTCTTATGAACTTTTTGTTTTTTATCTTTACTATCTTTAATAAAAATGTTGTCCTTATCTTCTATTTTCTCTACTATATATGGTCCTAAATATACTGGGTCTAATTTGTGCCCTGTTTCGTTTCTTATAAGTACTTTATCTCCTACTTTTAATTCAAAGTTTTTTGTTTTATCGTCATATTCTAATTTCCTAAAAACCTTGGCTTTTTCTAACATAATTCTAGCTCTTTTGTATGCTATTTCTAATCTAAACTTTATTTCCTTAGAATAGTCATCTAAATTATAAATAGGATCTATGTAATTAGTTTTGTTTAAATCTATGAACTGTTTCGGTAGTCTGCCAAATACTAGTTCGTATGGACAATACTCATGCGTTGCTGATGGTGTCGTGTTGAAGCAATAAGTGAAATATTGAATCCAGACATCCCAATCAGATTTGTCTGCAGAGATGTATGAACGAATGTATTCATTAAAAGTTCGTTGACTTCGTTCTATTGTCCCTAATGTTTGATGATGATATGCAGTAGAGGTGAGATTCTTGATCTTCAAATACTTGCATAAATCAGTTAAAATCTGGTTTTTATACTCTGTTCCCATGTCCGAGATGAACGCCTTCATTGGACCAAACATGAGTATGAAATTTTCGAATATAGCTTTTGCGACATTATTTGCGTCTTTGCTTTTTATTGGAATGGCTACTAAATATTTTATAAGGTCACATATTAATGTGACTATGTATTCATTACCATTTTCCAATTTGGGTAGCGGACCAACTGTATCCACTATCACTATATCGAAAACATTCACAGGTGAGAGTCAGAGGAGTTTTTGTGTGGGTCTTTGTTTTAGACATTTGGCATTTTTGACATCTACGTACGTACTCTTTTATATGACGTGTCATATTTTTCCAGTAGTAGTGTCTTTTTATTTTCGCTAACGTTCTTGTTATGCCGCTATGGCCTATTTGTTGTATCTCTTTTTCATCTTTTATTTGGGTCACCGGCTGGAGTAGCACTACTCTTAAAGATTTTAATATTTTATTGCCCATATTTTTAAAAGAATCTATTGAAACTGATTCAAAGATCTTTTCGCTCGGTGCCACTTTGAGTTGGCTGATTTTTAATATACCGGCCTCTTTTTCGACTCTTTGGAAGAACTGACCTAGGTCGAGAACTCCATTAGTATATAAATCGCTAACTTCAATTCTTGCGATAATTTTATTTCCATGTTTAAATAAACATTTAGATGCTGTTAAGCGCAAGGTCACTACTTTTCGTACTTCATCATTTGTAATGACTTCATGTACGCTGGGCTTATATACATTTTTTTGACTTTGCCTTGGCAGAAGTTCATAATTTTCTACTGTACAGTTTTTATTTTGTCTACTTTGTCGCCTGGTAGTGACTTTCAGGACTTTATGTTGCATATCTTTGAGTTCTTTTATATTAATACGCGAAAGTGCGTCTGCTACAAAATCATCTTTCCCCTTTAGGTATTCTACTGTGAAGTCGTATTCTTCAAGCTCTTGCCGCATGCGAGTAAATTTCATACTGGGATTAGTCATAGAAAAAAGATATGTCAATGGTCTGTGATCCGTTTTAATAGTAAAGTGTTTGCCATAAATATATTGTCTAAAATGGGTAATTGCCCAATGAATCCCCTTTTGTAAATGAACGAGATGCATAAGTTATTGGGAGCTGAATTCCGTCACGGTTCTATTCACTTGACCATTCAAAAGGGACATTCTTTTTACATAATCTAGTTATGTGCCGTGAATAATCGGCGAAGTTTTTTATAAATCGACGATAATAATTGCAGAATGCTACAAATCGTCTCGCGCTGCATCATGAGGGATAGGATAATTTTTGATGACGTCAAATTTCTTGTCATCTGGCAATACTCCTTTGTCAGTGCATTTGTGACCTAAAAATGTCACTTCATGCATGAAAAATGAACATTTTTCTGGATGCAACTTTAGGTTATATTTCCTACATACATTAAAAACATCAGTTAAGTTTTTAATCATGTGTTTTTCGGAACATCCTATCACCATTAAATCATCCATATAATGGAATGCCTGAGAGGGTTCTAAACCCGAGAATGCTATAGTCATCATTCTCTGAAATGAACTTGGTGCTATTTTAAGACCAAATAATAATCGCGTGAAGCGATATGAGCCATTGCTCGTTGAAAAAGATGTTATATTTCTTGAATTTTCTTCAAGTTCAATTTGGTGGAAACCTGACATTAAGTCAAGGCATGAAAAGTATTTAGCTCTGCCCAGTTGGTCTAGAATATCATCAATTCTGGGGAGCGGGAATTTATCAGAGAGTAGTGTTTTGTTGATTTGGCGATAATCAATTACTAATCGTCATTTCTTTTCTTCCGAATTTGGTAATGATTTTTTCGGAACTAACAAGAGTGGGCTGTTATACTCGGATACAGACGGTTCTACGATTTTGTCGTTTATTAATTTCCCCACTTGTTTTTTAATTTCTTTAACGTGGCTATGCGGGCTTCTGTAGTTTTTAATATAAATGGGTTTTTCATCTTTAAGTCTTAATGTTTGTTTATAGAAATTATTTGTCGCTATTGGTTCGGTTTCCAGTCCGAACACATCACTATACTTGGTGCATAATTCTGTTAGTTGACTTTTGAATTGTTCTGGAAAATTTTTCTTCAATTTTGAAAGTACTTGTTCGCTTCTATTTTCTGGATTTAGTGCTATGAATGTCGTAATCTGTTAAATTTTCATATTGGATTTTGTTTAATTTGACCAATTGGTCGAAATTAGTTGTGTTTAGAAGGCGAATGTATACATGTTTGGACGCTGCTATTGTATTTGCAACATAAATTCCATTATGTGTTTCTTGATTAGGAACAAATATATAATCAATTACTGTATTAATGTCTATTTTTCGAATTACTTGGGATCTGGCTGGCAAGAGAACTGTATTGTTGCCAGCACTATATGTTATCGGAACATAAATTGGATAATTTAAATTTTGAGGTCTAATTACAAACCAGTCTTCACTTGATTTGAAATCTAATTGACAATTGAATTTTTTAATAAAATCAATGCCTATTATTCCATCACAAGGTATTGAAAAATCGGAATTTACTAAATGAAATTCGTGTGGAATAATATATTTTGTTGATTGAAGTTCTATTGAAGTTGTTCTCTTGAGATTTTATTACACCTTGGCCTATGCCTTGGATGTTTATAATTTTTTCTTCTTGAATTTTGAAATTGTCTGAATTTATTTTTAAAAGTGAGATATCTGCACCAGTATCTATTAGGAATGTAAGTTTATTTTCAGTTGAATGATTATAAAAAGTGACAAATATATTAAGACTGTAATTGATGGAATGAACCTTTACATTTACTGGTTGTTTCCTTAAGGGTTCTGAGAGTTTTCCGGCGTATTTTGCGCCATTCTCACATTGTTACTATTATAACCTTGGTTGGACTTACCTCGGCCTCTTCCTCTATTTTGGCCTCGTCTTCCTCCACGGCTATTGTAATTATTGTTATTGTTGTTACCGCCTCGGTTATAATTGTTGTGGTTGTAATTTCTGCCACGATTATAACTTCGGCCTCCTCAATTATAATTATTTGCACCTCGTCGGTAATGCAGGACAGTGTTGCTTTGACCTGTTATCTCCGTGCAGCTATTAACAAATTTGGAGACTGCATCATTCATATTTATGAATGTGCCTGCCTGCATGATAAGTTTTACCTTATCGATTGAACAATTTTGGGTCAAAGCTTTTAAAGCTGTTGTAGTGCTGAATTTGTTTGCTCGTGATTGGCTTAGACCTTCACTGATATAGGCGCCTTCAAGGGCCTTTGCCAGTTTTTCCACCTCTTGGGTGTATTGGTTAGCCGTTTTATTTTTCTGTTGCAAATTAAGAAGCTTAGCAGATACAATTTCTACCGATTCTCCTTTTACTGCATTTGATAGTTACGTAATGATTGCAGCAATTGTCTGCTCATTACTTAATAAATTTCTCGCATGGCCTTTAAGCTTTGTTTTTATAAGGCTTATGGCTGTTAGCTCATGAGTGCCTTTTAAGGTTTCTAATAGATTCAAAGAATCTAGAAAACTTTGTAGATTTTCCGGCTTACCTCTGGACTTGTCACTGTGCCGAATTTTTCTATATATTCGGATTCGAACTCATATACTGATATGAATTCTCTATGCCTTTGCAAAATTTGTATGGCTCGCATACGAAAGTCTGTATAGTCGTTATATACTTTGCTAATCCTGTCCTCAATCATGCTTATTCTTGAACATAATTTTTGAAATACCTAATGAGGCAAACGGAGCACTTATTTCTTTGTATTCCAACTGAACGAATTAGTACTTTTTAATTTCCTCTTTTCAATTTAAAATTCTTGTACATTCTCAAAGTTTAGTAATGTTTTTGTACTTATGTACAATTAGATATATTTATATATATATATATTTTTCGGTTTTTAATCTAGGCAGAAGACAATTTTTTTTGTTAAGCTTTTTTTTCTATTAATATTAATATTCGTATATAATATGGGATCATACATAAAATTAAAATGGAATTATCTTAAAAAAATTACAAATGCGTAATGTTAAATTTGTTTTCGTTTACTTTTACAAGACAAGTTGTTGTTTGTATCGTTCATTTTGAGGTTTAATTACATATAATTATTAAATTTGATGCTTTTATTGTTTACAAGTCGGGGTTTGTTTTGCTTGTTTGTTTTCTGCTTAAAAAGCATCTTAATTGTTTTTTTTTTTTTTACAATCTGTATTTTTTCCTACCTATTGTTTCGAATGGCTGTACGGGCCAAACGTCTTGCCGGTCGACTCAATTGTCGTCGGGCATTACAATTTTTAAGTTTTATTTATTACGATTTAGTTTAATATGTTGGGCGCTGCCGGTATTGTTGTTATAGGGTCTTCTTCTTCTTCTTCCCACGTAGGCATAAGGGGCGGTTTGCCTCTCGTGCAACTCGTCTTAGTTGCTTAGTATTCCCTCGTAGTCATAAGGAGCGGTTTGCCTCTCATGCAACTCGTCTTAGTTGCTTAGTATTCCCTCGTAGGCATAGGCGCCGGTTTGCCTCTCATGCGTTGGTTGACTCTGCTTCCTTAGTGCGGCAGGTGCCCTCGCAATGGGGGCTGTAGAGGGGGCCCTCACAATCTGGTGGGCATCTGCGTGGGCGTGCTGGTATCTGTCTTGGCGGTGGACGATGGTTCTTTGTTAGTTTTTTTATATTTATATCTGAGGGACAGGGCTCGCTCTTTGATTTTAATAACGACTCGAGATGTTCGAGTTCGTCATTTAGTTTCACTGCAGTGTCCCTTAATTCCACTGCGTCTTGGCTTTGTCTTATTTTTTGCCTTAGAGCTCATGCCCTGTACTCACTCAGTATATTTTTGTTTTTTCCAGCTCCAGTCCAGCTGCAAGCAGGTTGTAGTTATATTATATCCTGCACCTCCAGTTGTCTTTTTGTCGATGATATTGTTAATCCATGGTAATCTTCTCTGTATCTTTCAAATTTTAGTATGTGTTCTGCCGATGATTGTTGTTGCTGCTGCCGCTGCTGCACCTCCGGTTGTATATTTTATATTTTATATTTATTTGCACTATTACTTTTTAACATGTTCGTGACACTTGTCACGGTGGCCATGTAAAAATAACACTCTTTAAATGAAAAAGCCAGCACGTCAGTGCTGTTTTGTATCTTGGTTCAGAATGAATTTATTCAGTTTTAATAATGTTCGCTTAGCCTATGGATATACATATATACTTATGCTGTTATTCGTTAACAGCTACAAAGAGAGGGAGAGTGAGTAGCTCGCATATGCCTGTATTAGTGAAGCACATATATTGCTCACGGAATCCGCTCAGACGGAGCGTGGGATATGCAGCGTAAGCATAAACGGTCAGCTAGTGAGGCTAGTGAACCGCGCTGCGTAATATGAGACCGAGCCAATACATAATGTGGCTCTGGGCTTGTTTACTATATTATTGTTATCGTATGCAACAAAGTGCTGCATACTTTATATTTAAGTACAGGGTATTCTGTAAGGGCATATACGCACTACAATTTATCGAATGTATGTATGTACTATGTGGTTGCACAGATATATTTATTTGCACCATGCATAAAATCGTAGGTTGATAAATAGAACTTGTATTTTCTTTTATTAAATATAACAATGTGTTAAATATAGTGTATATCCAGACGTTCATAGAAAAATATATTCGGATTTGGAGTTATTCTTGTGTCGTGTGATATCTATATATATAAAACTGTGTGTCCTGACTGACTGACTGAATGACTGACTGACTGACTGATTAGTGATCAATGCACAGCACAAACCGTAACAGCTAGGAAGCTGAAATGTTCTCTTTAGTTACCTTATGTGATGTAGGTGCACGTTAAGACGGGGTTTCGGGAAATTCCACCCGCAAGTGTGGAAAAATCTCGAAAAACGTTTGTATGTAACTTTTTTGTTTGCCATCCGATCGGCACCAAACTCATTTTCAAAGATCTATGTTCAAATTCATTTGAGGGGTGTTTCACACTTTTCGAAAAATCTATCCCTCCTTGGCGCAAATGGGGATCGAAGATTTGGTCGATGACGTTCGATTCGTATCTAAAGATCTATAAGAAAAATCATTTGAGATAAAGCAGGCCTTATCTCATTTCATATGTTTTTGCAATATTTTCGATTTCATTGTTTTGTAATTGAAATATTAATGCTGACATTTCGGGATCTCGTTGTTGTTCAGCTATAAGCCAGATGTCACCAAGTTTAGTTAAGTCTACTCGTTTTTCAGTGATTTTATTTACGAGATTGGGCTTCACTGAAATTGGGTTTCGCGAAAAGAAGTCAACGTGCGCCATGCATTTTCCCTTCCTATACACAATATCAAACTCAAAAGACTGCAAATATAACCACCATCGATATACCTTGTCATCCAACTCGATATTTTGTTGACTTGCCTTTAAGGAGTTACAGTCTGTGAACACTGTATATTTGATAAATTTAAAATAATGTTGGAAAAATTTTACTGCGTTGACAACTGCCAAAGTTTCCAAAAGATATGAATTATACCTCGGATCAGCTAGGGTTGTGCCTCTGGATACTATGGATCAAAAATTGTTAATACCGGACTATGAGTCAGCGCTAAAATTATTTTCTGGCTCACCACTTCATGGCTTTCTTTCCAATCAAAGCTATTATTATTTTTAGACGTAAGGCAGTACAGAGGCATCAACGTTTATGAAAACTTTGGCACGAACTGTCTAAAGTAAGATGCCAGACCTATGAATTGCCTCAGCTGTGTTATTGTATGCGGGGGCGGCAATCCGACTAATGCCTGAATTTTTCGTGGATTAGATCTAAGTTTACCCGACTCTACTTCGTACCCCAAATATTCTATTTTTGACTTTAGAAATGTACATTTATCGATCTATTTTGCCTTTATTATTTTGTTTACGGTATCCGTAAGCAGGTTTATTTGCTTTATCAACCAATGTTAGGGTATATGATATCAAATAAACAATAACACATTTAGCGACACTTTGTTGCTAAACATAACGCAACCCAAAGTGCATTCGAAATATGATCGTCCACTCATAAGTGGCGTGACCATAGCGCAGAATATGCAACGTCTGCATATTCTGCCGAATACCATTCCTTTGTCTTACGATATATATATGCCCAATGAATATGCTTTATGTGTATGCATATATACATGCTCCCGCTCTGCCGCTGTACTCAGCGACTGAGACTTATATACAAAAACTATAATGTTAGACTTAAGAACAATCATATAATTGAACGACACATCAGTCAAAGAAATATCACCAACGTCTTAGGACGTATGCTAATAAACGATCAATTAAAGGAAAACTGTTTGATTATTTTAAGCATGGCATCCTCTGATGCCAGTATATTTCTTAACCAATCGAAGGCTTCACGTTGCGTGTTGTTAAATTTTACCGGAGTTTTTCTAGACATATGTTTGATTATTGTACCATTTTCAGAAAATATTATTACGTCGTCAACGTAGACGTAACATATTTTGCCAATTTTTACTCGAAGAACATCGTCAATTGCCCTTTGAAAAATACTTCCTGCATTCTTTAAACCGAAAGGCAGTCGAAGGAAATTAAATATTAAAACTTATTCCGCAGCGTATTCCGTAGCAAGTCGTGACCGTGCCATTAGATGGACCAAGTTATTAGGTCTCGCAACTGAATCTGCTCTTACGAAACCTGGAGGGCTTCCCGAATTTTGTTAGATTTTTTCCAAATATATTTTGGAGTGGATTCGTGTATTTCGCAATTAGAAACTCGGATTAGTTTATGTATTACCGAGACTTAGAAAAACTTAATTGGGGCAGTTCTGCACTTGCACTGAAAGCTTGTGTGGATTCTAATTACAGTCATGACGGGAATAATGCGTTAAGCGCGCATTCATTTTTTTTAAATTTCTATTTAATTAACACGGACCGTCACAGACCTCTTAATTTCTGCGTTAAGATCAGCCGCTGCCTGTTCGTTATGTGTCATAATAATTTTGTTAGTGAAGAGCGTGAGTTAGCTCTCGACTTCGTCATAGTACTCCATTAGGTCGAGGTCACCTTGCCTAACCATTTCTAACAATTGTCGCAGTGCGCGTAGTGATGTTTTGTCTGCGTATGCGCAATCAAGTCTAGCTATGATCGCGTCGAGAGCAATGCAATGAAAATTTCGTGCGCGTCTATGGCAGCTTGCCTCCACGACACATGATTTCCGTTGAACATTGGAACTGACTTCACGATGTCTAACTTCACTTCACACTATTGGGGTCAAGAGTCACTCTCTTATATTCTTCTATTTGAGGGGTTTCTATCGTTAGGGTGCTAACCTGATTTCTCACAGCTTCGATTCTAACTGATTCTGTGGTGTCTCTCCACTTTCGTCGCTATCGTATTTAACTTTTATACGTCTATGAGTCCACTTCATAAGCAGTCGGCAAAAAGAAGACAAATCGTTTAGCGACTACCAATCACTAGATGCCTAACTATTTATTCTCTGATTATTAATACAGAAACGCACTTAATGAAATGAAGTATAACATTTTTATCAAATGGCGCAACGCTCATATTCGCGCTGCCAAATTATTAAAAAAAAATGTATTTGTGATTTTTACTTGTTATTTTTTTTGAGGACGGTTTTGGTCTCACGGTCACTTACATGTTCTTAGGGACGTGAATTCTTATTTTAAGTTGGACGCCAATCAGCCAATATCTTCTTCCTGAGGGTGAAGATGAATCCAATTGGATCGCCATTAGGTTGGGAGAACAGCTAGTTCTCCTCAATCACTGGCCTTGTGGCTCAGTAATGCAAAGATTATAATTATCAATTTAAAACTGACTTAAATAAAAGAATGAATATGAAACTAAACATAAATAAAATTAAATTGGGCCATGCCCCGGGCTCGTGGTCAATAAGCCGACTCTGCATAATCAGCAGCGTTGCGACAGAAGCCAACGTCTGGCTGTTGAACGTTGCATGGGTCATCTGACTCGTCAGCATTTCGGGTGCACGGGTTGCTTGATAAGTTCGTGCGCGGGTAGCTTGTTAAGCTAGTCGTCGTCGCTGGCGAGATTGCAAGAGTTCAGAGATAGCCCAGTGAGTCTCTGAAGATTTGGTCATCCAGGGTTATTACCCAATCGCTGACCTTGTGGCTCAGCAATAAAATAATATGATATAAAATGCGGCAAAGCCAGAGTAATGTTTTCCAGAAGCAGTGAGCTTGTTGAATGTGTGAACAGAACTGAACTTAAAAACTAGAAACCCCAGCGGCTAGTGTATAAAAATAAATATAATGCAGCTTTTGCAACAACAGTCGGCAAGCTGATTAAGCATTAGCATTAACGCTGCTCTTGCGACACAGGCAAGGGCTCTGGTTACCGACGATGACCATTTCGATAAGAGCACTGGTTACCAAGAATCCGCTGTGTCAGCATCATGCACGCAACTGTTGGGCAATGTTCTGGTTGACAACAAAGTGTCAAACTGCTGCGCGCGAGGGGCACTCGTTAACTACTCCCCCTTTTGAAACATGGTCGTCCTCGTTCATCTTAAAGCTCTCGATGACCTTCTGAATCTCCTTCGAAGCTTGCTTCCTCCTAATTTGTTGAACGAAGAAGATGAGGGAACTGAACTCAAGGCTGCGTCCAAGTCGCGCAGTGCACCACGTCTTGTGCGATCCCAAGGCGTACATCCTTTCTTGCAAACATCGGATGGTATTAAGGTTTTCAAAATTCATCCTGGGCTAATGATGTTGAGTAAGGGGAAGCCGCAATAACCGGCATCTTACTTAGGGCCTCGCACTGGTTGATGTACTTGACAATGTTGACCATGGCCGAACGCTTGAATGTTATCAGAGAAGACCCGTTTATTGATACAATAAGTGTATTTGTGATTTTTATTTGTTATTTTTTTGAAGACGGTTTTGGTCTCACAGTCACTTACATGTTCTTAGGGACGTGAATTCTTATTTTAAGTTGTACGCCAATTAGCCAATATCTTTTTCCTGAGGGTGGTGTCACGACGTCGATGAAGGCGATGCTGACGGTGATCCAATTGGACCGCCATTAGGTTGGGAGAACAACTAGTTCTCCTTAATCACTGGCCTTGTGACTCAGTAATGCAAAGATTATAATTATCAATTTAAACGGCCAGTACCAGAGAGATATATTTCTGCTTCGTATCAAGTTCAATATAAAACTGCCTTAAATAACAGAATGAATATGAAAGTAAACATAAATTAAATTAAATTGGGCCATGCCCCGGGCTCGTGGTCAATAAGCCGACTCAGCATAATCAGCAGCGTTGCGACAGAAGCCAACGTCTGGCTGTTGAACGTTGCATGGGTCATTTGACTCGTCAGCATTTCGGGTGCATGGATTGCTTGATAAGTTCGTGCGCGGGTAGCTTGTTAAGCTAGTCGTCGTCGCTGGCGAGATTGCAAGAGTTCAGAGACAGTCCAGTGAGTCTCTGAAGATTTAGTCATCCAGGTTTATTACCCAATCGCTGACCTTGTGGCTCAGCAATAAAATAATATGATATAAAATGCGGCAAAGCCAGAGTAATGTTTTCCAGAAGCAGTGAGCTTGTTGAATGTGTGAACAGAACTGAACTTAAAAACTAGAAACCCCAGCGGCTAGTGTATAAAAATAAATATAATGCAGCTTTTGCAACAACAGTCGGCAAGCTGATTAAGCATTAGCATTAACGCTGCTCTTGCGACACAGGCAAGGGCTCTGGTTACCGACGATGACCATTTCGATTGGAGCACTGGTTACCAAGAATCCGCTGTGTCAGCATCATGCACGCAACTGTTGGGCAATGTTCTGGTTGACAACAAAGTGTCAAACTGCTGCGCGCGAGGGGCACTCGTTAACTACTCCCCCTTTTGAAACATGGTCGTCTTCGTTCATCTTAAAGCTCTCGATGACCTTCTGAATCTCCTTCGAAGCTTGCTTCCTCCTAATTTGTTGAACGAAGAAGATGAGGGAACTGAACTCAAGGCTGCGTCCAATTCGCGCTGCGCACCGCGTCTTGCTGGATCCCACGGCGTACATCCTTTCTTGCAAACATCGGATGGTATTAAGGTTTTCAAAATTCATCCTGGGCTTATGATGTTGAGTAAGGGGAAGCCGCAATAGCCGGCATCTTATTTAATGCCTCGCACTGGTTGATGTACTTGACGCTGCTGACCATGGCCGAACGCACAAATGTTATCAGAGAAGACCCGTTGATTGATACTTCCGGCCCTTCACTGACCCTTGCGGGGCTCTCATATACCACTGTGATACCATCATCTATAACAGTGATTGGTTTCAAGTGGCTCGGCTGAGTGCGACAGTGTGTCGTTCCACCGGAATATAGGCCGCATCGCAAGTGTCGTAATAAGATACTTTGCAGATTGGTTGCATCACAGTTGGTGACTGCCAGAATTTTGATGTTGCACTCGGCTACGATGTCGTTCTGTAGATGATGTACTTCGTGTCCATGTGACACAGGCAAAATGGCAACTTTTCTACAGACGGGCTTAATTTTTGGATAATTGATTATAATATGAACAATACTTTCCGATTGGAGGATCTTTATAGAAGAGGCCTCCAATAGGCTAACCATGGGTACCTCTGTGGGGTGCTCAGATAATACGGCTTCTAAGTTATGATCTAGAATCGTAGGATTTATAATGCTGGATTTTGCAAGTGTAATAGTAAGCATCAGGCTCTGAATCTCAGTTATCAGCATTCTGTTTCTTGCTAACAGCGCTTCATAGAAATGTGGAGTGTCGATCAACTCGCTCTATTTTGCCTTTATTATTTTGATTCTGGGTTTCCGTATTTATTACTAGCTGCACATTATTTGACTCGATCAACTTTGATTCCGTCATCCTAATCAAATCTAAATCTGCGGCATCTGGTGTGCCGGATACAACCTTGAGTGTCGTGCCCAGATCATCAAAACTCCTGGCGATTCTGTGATGCACCCTCAAGACGAACAACAGATTCCTAGCATGGTCTAAATCCAAGCCTGTTGCGGGCTTCGTCTATTATTGCGGCGTATGTATAATGTATAATGTAACCTCTCTGCTCCCATACTAGTTCATTACCTTCAACTATCGGTATGTACCTGTAGTGAGAATAGTCGGTTATCCGAGCATTTGCTGCTGCTAGAAGGACAATAATCAAGCCGATAACTCTGCAAGGAAAAACTGATTAAAAACTATTTTGTCACTTGAACCTATTGGGAGCAATAAAGACTAACACTACCTTAGGTTGTACTTACGGACCAGTCTCCCTTTTAAAAGAACAGACGTTCCCAGGTCTGCTTGTGAAACTTCCTCTGTACATAAAGGGGTAAACTTGTTCCCTAGCCTTCTATTTGATATTGCGAGTACTTTTCTCCTACTTCGAAAACCCTGTTTTTTCGATTTGGATTGTTTCTCTCTAGTTGGGTCTGCTGGGCACTAACTATGTTATTTATTTTTTTCATTTTTGACTCTTTACTTTAAGAGTGAATAACCTCTATTGGTTTTTTGGTCAGTGACTGAATGAATCGTCGGGTTGCATTCGATAGTCGCGTGCCTTATTCATCTACAGTGTCCTCAACTTGAGTCATCTGGCGATCTCTAGGAACGTGCTGTGGAAGCGTTCCACCTGCCTATTTTATGTGCTATTCAGCGGCGGCGCATTGACGACGTCAATTACAATTTTTTTCAATAGAGATTTCATAGTTTGATGCGGCTTAATAAATTGTGCTGATTTGGGGAATTTATTTACAAGTTGAATAATTGGGACCTTGATGTCTGCTGTTGTTCTCGAGATGATCGGTTGTGTTATAGCAAACTTAGAAAACTTGTCAAAGCATGTCGAAAAACGTCAATATGGAGCATTTAACTGGCATATGATGGTATCTTTGACTTAACAGTTGCAATTACTTCCGTAACTAGTTTTGACATTTTTGGGAAATAGTAATCGCCAAGTAATCTATAGGCGGCCCTATGGGCGCGGTTATGTTCAGCTATAACTATTTCTCTTCGTTCGGTTCTTTTAGTGACATCGGTCACTAGATTTTTGCAGTTCTGTAGGAGTGATAAGGTGTGCAGCCCACAATGAATCGCGTTTGGTTGCACCACCTGTTTTATTTCCTGGAGGATCTCGTCATCGTTTGATAGATGGTGAGCACCGTCGGTGCCGTCTGTCGTTATCCTTAGTCCCTCGAATGCGTCCTTTTGCACATCATCAAACTCGATGATAGTCTTTTGAGACATGTGCTTGCTTACGGTGCCGTTTTCGCCTTTTAGCAAATTTGTTATTAGCTCTACCGAAACATCTTAGACGAAACATATGTAGTAACTGGCCAAGCCTAAAAATGACCTCAACTCGAACAATGTTTTTGGCTCCGGATACTCTTGGGTGCCTTTTACCTTTTCAGGGTCAGTTTTTGCACCGCCCCTGACTACTATGAAGCCAAGCCTGTTGCCAATTTGTTCACAGGTCGTCATCGTTAGCTTTTAGAAAAATGCTTCCCGAGTTCTTCAATCCGAATGAATATGAAACTAAACATAAATAAAATTAAATTGGGCCATGCATAATCAGCAGCGTTGCGACAGAAGCCAACGTCTGGCTGTTGAACGTTGCATGGGTCATCTGACTCGTCAGCATTTCGGGTGCATGGATTGCTTGATAAGTTCGTACGCGGGTAGCTTGTTAAGCTAGTCGTCGTCGCTGGCGAGATTGCAAGAGTTCAGAGACAGTCCAGTGAGTCTCTGAAGATTTAGTCATCCAGGTTTATTACCCAATCGCTGACCTTGTGGCTCAGCAATAAAATAATATGATATAAAATGCGGCAAAGCCAGAGTAATGTTTTCCAGAAGCAGTGCGCTTGTTGAATATGTGAACAGAACTGAACTTAAAAACTAGAAACCACAGCGGCTGGTGTATAAAAATAAGTATAATGCAGCTTTTGCAACAACAGTCGGCAAGCTGATTAAGCATAAGCGTTAACGCTGCTCTTGCGACACAGGCAAGGGCTCTGGTTACCGATGATGACCATTTCGATCAGAGCACTGGTTACCAAGAATCCGCTGTGTCAGCATCATGCACGCAACTGTTGGGCAATGTTCTGGTTGACAACAAAGTGTCAAACTGCTGCGCGCGAGGGGCACTCGTTAACTACTCCCCCTTTTGAAACATGGGCGTCCTCGTTCATCTTAAAGCTCTCGATGACCTTCTGAATCTCCTTCGAAGCTTGCTTCCTCCTAATTCGTTGAACGAAGAAGATGAGGGAACTGAACTCAAGGCTGCGTCCAAGTCGCGCTGCGCACCGCGTCTTGCTGGATCCCACGGCGTACATCCTTTCTTGCAAACATCGGATGGTATTAAGGTTTTCATTTTATTTAATGCCTCGCACTGGTTGATGTACTTGACGCTGCTGACCATGGCCGAACGCACGAATGTTATCAGAGAAGACCCGTTGATTGATACTTCCGGCCCTTCACTGACCCTTGCGGGGCTCTCATATACCACTGTGATACCATCATCTATAACAGTGATTGGTTTCAAGTGGCTCGGCTGAGTGCGACAGTGTGTCGTTCCACCGGAATATAGGCCGCGTCGCAAGTGTCGTGATAAGATACTTTGCAGATTGATGCGTAGGTGGTTGCATCACAGTTGGTGACTGCCAGAATTTTGATGTTGCACTCGGCTACGATGTCGTTCTGTAGATGATGTACTTCGTGTCCATGTGACACAGGCAAAATGGCAACTTTTCTACAGACGGGCTTAATTTTTGGATAATTGATTATAATATGAACAATACTTTCCGATTGGAGGATCTTTGTAGAAGAGGCCTCCAATAGGCTAACCATGGGTACTTCTGTGGGCTTCTAAGTTATGATCTAGAATCGTAGGATTTATAATGCTGGATTTTGCAAGTGTAATAGTAAGCATCAGGCTCTGAATCTCAGTTATCAGCATTCTGTTTCTTGCTAAAAGCGCTTCATAGAAATGTGGAGTGTCGATCAACTCGCTCTATTTTGCCTTTATTATTTTGATTCTGGGTTTCCGTATTTATTACTACCTGCACATTATTTGACTCGATCAACTTTGATTCCGTCATCCTAATCAAATCTAAATCTGCAGCATCTGGTGTGCCGGATACAGCCTTGAGTGTCGTGCCCAGATCATCAAAACTCCTGGCGATTCTGTGATGCACCCTCAAGACGAACAACAGATTCCTAGCATGGTCTAAATCCAAGCCTGTTGCGGGCTTCGTCTATTATTGCGGCGTATGTGTAATGTATAATGTAACCTCTCTGCTCCCATACTAGTTCATTACCTTCAACTATCGGTATGTACCTGTAGTGAGAATAGTCGGTTATCCGAGCATTTGCTGCTGCTAGAAGGACAATAATCAAGCCGATAACTATTTTGTCACTTGAACCTATTGGGAGCAATAAAGACTAACACTACCTTAGGTTGTACTTACGGACCACTCTCCCTTTGTGAAACTTCCTCTGTACATAAAGGGGTTAACTTGTTCCCTAGCCTTCTATTTGATATTGCGAGTACTTTTCTCCTACTTCGAAAACCCTGTTTTTTCGATTTGGATTGTTTCTCTCTAGTTGGGTCTGCTGGGCACTAACTATGTTATTTATTTTTTTCATTTTTGACTCTTTACTTTAAGAGTGAATAACCTCTATTGGTTTTTTGGTCAGTGACTGAATGAATCGTCGGGTTGCATTCGATAGTCGCGTGCCTTATTCATCTACAGTGTCCTCAACTTGAGTCATCTGGCGATCTCTAGGAGCGTGCTGTGGAAGCGTTCCACCTGCCTATTTTATGTGCTATTCAGCGGCGGCGCATTGACGACGTCAATTACAATTTTTTTCAATAGAGATTTCATAGTTTGATGCGGCTTAATAAATTGTGCTGATTTGGGGAATTTATTTACAAGTTGAATAATTGGGACCTTGATGTCTGCTGTTGTTCTCGAGATGATCGGTTGTGTTATAGCAAACTTAGAAAACTTGTCAAAGCATGTCGAAAAACGTCAATATGGAGCATTTAACTGGCAGATGATGGTATCTTTGACTTAACAGTTGCAATTACTTCCGTATCTAATTTTGACATTTTTGGGAAATAGTAATCGCCAAGTAATCTATAGGCGGCCCTATGGGCGCGGTTATGTTCAGCTATAACTATTTCTCTTCGTTCGGTTCTTTTAGTGACATCGGTCACTAGATTTTTGCAGTTCTGTAGGAGTGATAAGGTGTGCAGCCCACAATGAATCGCGTTTGGTTGCACCACCTGTTTTATTTCCTGGAGGATCTCGTCATCGTTTGATAGATGGTGAGCACCGTCGGTGCCGTCTGTCGTTATTCTTAGTCCCTCGAATGCGTCCTTTTGCACATCATCAAACTCGATGATAGTCTTTTGAGACATGTGCTTGCTTACGGTGCCGTTTTCGCCTTTTAGCAAATTTGTTATTAGCTCTGCCGAAACATCTTAGACGAAACATATGTAGTAACTGGCCAAGCCTAAAAATGACCTCAACTCGAACAATGTTTTTGGCTCCGGATACTCTTGGGTGCCTTTTACCTTTTCAGGGTCAGTTTTTGCACCGCCCCTGACTACTATGAAGCCAAGGTACTCAACGCTCTTCTTAAAAAAATGTGTTGCCAATTTGTTCACAGGTCGTCATCGTTAGCTTTTTGAAAAATGCTTCCCGAGTTCTTCAATCCGAACGGTAATCGACAGAATTCATACTTTCCAACATTTACATAGTTTGATGTTTTTCCCTATCCTGCTCGACCAAATAAATTTGGTGATATCCAGATCTTAGATCAAGCGTTGTGAAATATTTAGCCTTACCCATATATCAGGGGAAAGTTTGGCATCGGGTATTTATCGGCGACCGTTCGCTCGTTTAACTTCCTAAAATCAATGACGAGTGTTTATTTCTATTAGCGTTTTCGTCGTGACTTCTTTTTTGTCAACAACCCAGGTCGGATTGTTGTAAGGTGACTTTGAGGTCCTGATGATACCATTTCGTAGTAGCTCACTGATTAATTTTTGACGAAATCGGCTACTTCCATGGGGTGTGGGTATAATTTGGACTACACCTGGTTGTGATCAATCGGATTTTGCAACAACTGAAGTAATAAACTGCAATTCCTTTTTAGAAGTCAAAAAAGCCTTTGACCTGTTGAGGATCATATTCCGAAATTCCGCTCTAGCTGATACTGGTACTACGATATCGTTTACATTAGTGAAGTTCCCATTGTTGCAATAGTGATGCTGCAGCTTCTTCGGATGTAGTTCTATACTTTTTTGCACCACTCTCGTAATCTAAGGTCGCTTCAACCGGCGCTAGTAAGTCGAATCCTATAATGCCTTCAAATGGAGTTAACGAGTCTAGTAAAAAATAGCGAAATAACGAGTCTAGTAGCAGTTGTTCCAAAAATGTTCATGGAACATTTCTGGTGGATTTTGTCAGAACCATTTATGGAACTAACTGAGAAAGGTAAATCAACTGGCCTTAAATTCCTCAATCCCTTTATGCAGTCTCTGTAGGGTCTTATGTAGTTCTTGGCCGCCCCGGTGTATTTAAATGTTTAGTTCCGGGAGCGTTCCCTAAAACATGTAGTAGATCATTGACGCATTGTGATTCCAAGTCGTCCTGAGTCGCGGTTACCTCTGCTGCAGCCCCGCTATAATACTGTTGGTTTTGATCACCAACGGCTTGTTGCACTGTTTTGTGCACCCGTTGGCGTCTCCGGCCTGAAATTCGTTCGGATGAACTTTGCCTTTTCTGGCTTTGCCCATTTACGGCCTGTGCACTAGCTGCTGGGTCTTTCCTGAAACTTGTCTGCTCTCTGAACTTTGACGAGGAAAAGTCGACGTCCATAGGTTCTGTCGACTGGTCCTGCAATTATGGTTGTTCTGGTTCTGAACAGGATTGTGCTGTTGTTGTTTGGTCTGTTTCCTAATATAGTTAGGGTTTGAAACTGACCGCTTAGTTTCCTGCCCTTCTTGATTTTTATACACTGAACCCATTAAAAATGAGTTATAAAAAGAGTATAAAGTAGAATGAATTATACCTCGGATCAGCTAGGGTTGTGCCTTTGCTGTACTGCTCTACTGGATATTGTGGATCAAAAATTGTTAATACCGGACTATGAGTCAGCGCTAAAATTATTTTCTGTCTCACCACTTCATGGCTTTCTTTCCAATCAAAGCTATTATTATTTTTAGACGTAAGGCAGTACAGAGGCATCAACGTTTCAGAAAACTTTGGCACGAACTGTCTAAAGTAAGATGCCAGACCTATGAATTGCCTCAGCTGTGTTATTGTATGCGGGGGCGGCAATCCGACTAATACCTGAATTTTTCGTGGATTAGATCTAAGTTTACCCGACTCTACTTCGTACCCCAAATATTCTATTTTTGACTTTAGAAATGTACATTTCTCGATCTATTTTGCCTTTATTATTTTGTTTACGGTATCCGTAAGCAGGTTTATTTGCTTTATCAACCAATGTTAGGGTATATGATATCAAATAAACAATAACACATTTAGCGACACCATGTTGCTAAACATAACGCAACCCAAAGTGCATTCGAAATATGATCGTCCACTCATAAGTGGCGTGACCATAGCGCAGAATATGCAACGTCTGCATATTCTGCCGAATACCATTCCTTACGAGTCTTACGATATATATATGCTCAATGAATATGCTTTATGTGTATGCATATATACATGCTCCCGCTCTGCCGCTGTACTCAGCGACTGAGACTTATATACAAAAACTATAATGTTAGACTTAAGAACAAACATATAATTGAACGACACATCAGTCAAAGAAATATCACCAACGTCTTAGTACGTATGCTAATAAAAGATCAATTAAAGGAAAACTGTTTGATTATTTTAAGCATGATATCCTCTGATGCCAGTATATTTCTTAACCAATCGAAGGCTTCACGTTGCGTGTTGTTAAATTTTACCGGAATTTTTCTAGACATATGTTTGATTATTGTACCATTTTCAGAAAATATTATTACGTCGTCAACGTAGACGTAACATATTTTGCCAATTTTTACTCGAAGAACATCGTCAATTGCTCTTTGAAAAATACTTCCTGCATTCTTTAAACCGAAGGCAGTCGTATTCCGTAGCAAGTCGTGACCGTGCCATTAGATGGACCAAGTTATTAGGCCTCGCAACTGAATCTGCTCTTACGAAACCTGGAGGGCTTCCCGAATTTTGTTAGATTTTTTCCAAATATATTTTGAAGTGGATTCGTGTATTTCGCAATTAGAAACTCGGATTAGTTTATGTATTACCGAGACTTAGAAAAACTTAATTGGGGCAGTTCTGCACTTGCACTGAAAGCTTGTGTGGATTCTAATTACAGTCATGACGGGAATAATGCGTTAAGCGCGCATTCATTTTTTTTAAATTTCTATTTAATTAACACGGACCGTCACAGACCTCTTAATTTCTCCGTTAAGATCAGCCGCTGCCTGTTCGTTATGTGTCATAATAATTTTGTTAGTGAAGAGCGTGAGTTAGCTCTCGACTTCGTCATAGTACTCCATTAGGTCGAGGTCACCTTGCCTAACCATTTCTAACAATTGTCGCAGTGCACGTAGTGATGTTTTGTCTGCGTATGTGCAATCAAGTCTAGCTATGATCGCGTCGAGAGCAATGCAATGAAAATTTCGTGCGCGTCTATGGCAGCTTGCCTCCACGACACATGATTTCCGTTGAACATTGGAACTGACTTCACGATGTCTAACTTCACTTCACACTATTGGGGTCAATAGTCACTCTCTTATATTCTTCTATTTGAGGGGTTTCTATCGTTAGGGTGCTAACCTGATTTCTCACAGCTTCGATTCTAACTGATTCTGTGGTGTCTCTCCACTTTCGTCGCTATCGTATTTAACTTTTATACCTCTATGAGTCCACTTCATAAGCAGTCGGCAAAAAGAAGACAAATCGTTTAGCGACTACCAATCACTAGATGCCTAACTATTTATTCTCAGATTATTAATACAGAAACGCACTTAATG
Source organism: Drosophila borealis (assembly GCA_035045885.1). Classification (NCBI taxonomy): domain Eukaryota; kingdom Metazoa; phylum Arthropoda; class Insecta; order Diptera; family Drosophilidae; genus Drosophila; species Drosophila borealis. Next base: position 75,157 of record JAWNOR010000367.1, on the reverse strand, counting down.
AAATGAAGTATAACATTTTTATCAAATGGCGCAACGCTCATATTCGCGCTGCCAAATTATTAAAAAAAAATGTATTTGTGATTTTTACTTGTTATTTTTTTTGAGGACGGTTTTGGTCTCAAGGTCACTTACATGTTCTTAGGGACGTGAATTCTTATTTTAAGTTGGACGCCAATCAGCCAATATCTTCTTCCTGAGGGTGAAGATGAATCCAATTGGATCGCCATTAGGTTGGGAGAACAGCTAGTTCTCCTTAATCACTGGCCTTGTGGCTCAGTAATGCAAATATTAAAATTATCAATTTAAAACTGACTTAAATAAAAGAATGAATATGAAACTAAACATAAATAAAATTAAATTGGGCCATGCCCCGGGCTCGTGGTCAATAAGCCGACTCTGCATAATCAGCAGCGTTGCGACAGAAGCCAACGTCTGGCTGTTGAACGTTGCATGGGTCATCTGACTCGTCAGCATTTCGGGTGCATGGATTGCTTGATAAGTTCGTACGCGGGTAGCTTGTTAAGCTAGTCGTCGTCGCTGGCGAGATTGCAAGAGTTCAGAGACAGTCCAGTGAGTCTCTGAAGATTTAGTCATCCAGGTTTATTACCCAATCGCTGACCTTGTGGCTCAGCAATAAAATAATATGATATAAAATGCGGCAAAGCCAGAGTAATGTTTTCCAGAAGCAGTGCGCTTGTTGAATATGTGAACAGAACTGAACTTAAAAACTAGAAACCACAGCGGCTGGTGCATAAAAATAAGTATAATGCAGCTTTTGCAACAACAGTCGGCAAGCTGATTAAGCATAAGCGTTAACGCTGCTCTTGCGACACAGGCAAATGCTCTGGTTACCGATGATGACCATTTCGATCAGAGCACTGGTTACCAAGAATCCGCTGTGTCAGCATCATGCACGCAACTGTTGGGCAATGTTCTGGTTGACAACAAAGTGTCAAACTGCTGCGCGCGAGGGGCACTCGTTAACTACTCCCCCTTTTGAAACATGGGCGTCCTCGTTCATCTTAAAGCTCTCGATGACCTTCTGAATCTCCTTCGAAGCTTGCTTCCTCCTAATTCGTTGAACGAAGAAGATGAGGGAACTGAACTCAAGGCTGCGTCCAAGTCGCGCTGCGCACCGCGTCTTGCTGGATCCCACGGCGTACATCCTTTCTTGCAAACATCGGATGGTATTAAGGTTTTCAAAATTCATCCTGGGCTTATGATGTTGAGTAAGGGGAAGCCGCAATAGCCGGCAACTTATTTAATGCCTCGCACTGGTTGATGTACTTGACGCTGCTGACCATGGCCGAACGCACGAATGTTATCAGAGAAGACCCGTTGATTGATACTTCCGGCCCTTCACTGACCCTTGCGGGGCTCTCATATACCACTGTGATACCATCATCTATAACAGTGATTGGTTTCAAGTGGCTCGGCTGAATGCGACAGTGTGTCGTTCCACCGGAATATAGGCCGCGTCGCAAGTGTCGTGATAAGATACTTTGCAGATTGATGCGTAGGTGGTTGCATCACAGTTGGTGACTGCCAGAATTTTGATGTTGCACTCGGCTACGAAGTCGTTCTGTAGATGATGTACTTCGTGTCCATGTGACACAGGCAAAATGGAAACTTTTCTACAGACGGGCTTAATTTTTGGATAATTGATTATAATATGAACAATACTTTCCGATTGGAGGATCTTTATAGAAGAGGCCTCCAATAGGCTAACCATGGGTACCTCTGTGGGGTGCTCAGATAATACGGCTTCTAAGTTATGATCTAGAATCGTAGGATTTATAATGCTGGATTTTGCAAGTGTAATAGTAAGCATCAGGCTCTGAATCTCAGTTATCAGCATTCTGTTTCTTGCTAACAGCGCTTCATAGAAATGTGGAGTGTCGATCAACTCGCTCTATTTTGCCTTTATTATTTTGATTCTGGGTTTCCGTATTTATTACTACCTGCACATTATTTGACTCGATCAACTTTGATTCCGTCATCCTAATCAAATCTAAATCTGCAGCATCTGGTGTGCCGGATACAACCTTGAGTGTCGTGCCCAGATCATCAAAACTCCTGGCGATTCTGTGATGCACCCTCAAGACGAACAACAGATTCCTAGCATGGTCTAAATCCAAGCCTGTTGCGGGCTTCGTCTATTATTGCGGCGTATGTGTAATGTATAATGTAACCTCTCTGCTCCCATACTAGTTCATTACCTTCAACTATCGGTATGTACCTGTAGTGAGAATAGTCGGTTATCCGAGCATTTGCTGCTGCTAGAAGGACAGTAATCAAGCCGATAACTATTTTGTCACTTGAACCTATTGGGAGCAATAAAGACTAACACTACCTTAGGTTGTACTTACGGACCAGTCTCCCTTTTAAAAGAACAGACGTTCCCAGGTCTGCTTGTGAAACTTCCTCTGTACATAAAGGGGTTAACTTGTTCCCTAGCCTTCTATTTGATATTGCGAGTACTTTTCTCCTACTTCGAAAACCCTGTTTTTGCGATTTGGATTGTTTCTCTCTAGTTGGGTCTGCTGGGCACTAACTATGTTATTTCTTTTTTTCACTTTTGACTCTTTACTTTAAGAGTGAATAACCTCTATTGGTTTTTTGGTCAGTGACTGAATGAATCGTCGGGTTGCATTCGATAGTCGCGTGCCTGATTCATCTACAGTGTCCTCAACTTGAGTCATCTGGCGATCTCTAGGAGCGTGCTGTGGAAGCGTTCCACCTGCCTATTTTATGTGCTATTCAGCGGCGGCGCATTGACGACGTCAATTACAATTTTTTTCAATAGAGATTTCATAGTTTGATGCGGCTTAATAAATTGTGCTGATTTGGGGAATTTATTTACAAGTTGAATAATTTGGACCTTGATATCTGCTGTTGTTCTCGAGATGATCGGTTGTGTTATAGCAAACTTTGAAAACTTGTCAAAGCATGTCGAAAAACGTCAATATGGAGCATTTAACTGGCATATGATGGTATCTTTGACTTAACAGTTGCAATTACTTCCGTAACTAGTTTTGACATTTTTGGGAAATAGTAATCGCCAAGTAATCTATAGGCGGCCCTATGGGTGCGGTTATGTTCAGCTATAACTATTTCTCTTCGTTCGGTTCTTTTAGTGACATCGGTCACTAGATTTTTGCAGTTCTGTAGGAGTGATAAAGTGTGCAGCCCACAATGAATCGCGTTTGGTTGCACCACCTGTTTTATTTCCTGGAGGATCTCGTCATCGTTTGATAGATGGTGAGCACCGTCGGTGCCGTCTGTCGTTATTCTTAGTCCCTCGAATGCGTCCTTTTGCACATCATCAAACTCGATGATAGTCTTTTGAGACATGTGCTTGCTTACGGTGCCGTTTTCGCCTTTTAGCAAATTTGTTATTAGCTCTGCCGAAACATCTTAGACGAAACATATGTAGTAACTGGCCAAGCCTAAAAATGACCTCAACTCGAACAATGTTTTTGGCTCCGGATACTCTTGGGTGCCTTTTACCTTTTCAGGGTCAGTTTTTGCACCGCCCCTGACTACTATGAAGCCAAGGTACTCAACGCTCTTCTTAAAAAAATGTGTTGCCAATTTGTTCACAGGTCGTCATCGTTAGCTTTTAGAAAAATGCTTCCCGAGTTCTTCAATCCGAACGGTAATCGACAGAATTCATACTTTCCAACATTTACGAAGTTTGATGTTTTTCCCTATCCTGCTCGACCAAATAAATTTGGTGATATCCAGATCTTAGATCAAGCGTTGTGAAATATTTAGCCTTACCCATATATCAGGGGAAAGTTTGGCATCGGGTATTTATCGGCGACCGTTCGCTCGTTTAACTTCCTAAAATCAATGACGAGTGTTTATTTCTATTAGCGTTTTCGTCGTGACTTCTTTTTTGTCAACAACCCAGGTCGGATTGTTGTAAGGTGACTTTGAGGTCCTGATGATACCATTTCGTAGTAGCTCACTGATTAATTTTTGACGAAATCGGCTACTTCCATGGGGTGTGGGTATAATTTGGACTACACCTGGTTGTGATCAATCGGATTTTGCAACAACTGAAGTAATAAACTGCAATTCCTTTTTAGAAGTCAAAAAAGCCTTTGACCTGTTGAGGATCATATTCCGAAATTCCGCTCTAGCTGATACTGGTACTACGATATCGTTTACATTAGTGAAGTTCCCATTGTTGCAATAGTGATGCTGCAGCTTCTTCGGATGTAGTTCTATACTTTTTTGCACCACTCTCGTAATCTAAGGTCGCTTCAACCGGCGCTAGTAAGTCGAATCCTATAATGCCTTCAAATGGAGTTAACGAGTCTAGTAAAAAATAGCGAAATAACGAGTCTAGTAGCAGTTATTCCAAAAATGTTCATGGAACATTTCTGGTGGATTTTGTCAGAACCATTTATTGAACTAACTGAGAAAGGTAAATCGACTGGCCTTAAATTCTTCAATCCCTTTATGTAGTCTCTGTAGGGTCTTATGTAGTTCTTGGCCGCCCCGGTGTATTTAAATGTTTAGTTCCGGGAGCGTTCCCTAAAATATGTAGTAGATCATTGACGCATTGTGACTCCAAGTCGTCCTGCATCGCGGTTAGCTCTGCTGCAGCCCCGCTATAATACTGTTGGTTTTGATCACCAACGGCTTGATGCACTGTTTTGTGCACCCGTTGGCGTCTCCGGCCTGAAATTCGTTCGGATGAACTTTGCCTTTTCTGGCTTTGCCCATTTACGGCCTGTGCACTTGCTGCTGGGTCTTTCCTGAAACTTGTCTGCTCTCTGAACGTTGACGAGGAAAAGTCGAGGTCCATAGGTTCTGTCGACTGGTGCTGCATTGTATGGTTGTTCTGGTTCTGAACAGGATTGTGCTGTTGTTGTTTGGTCTGTTTCCTAATATAGTGAGGGTTTGAAACTGACCGCTTAGTTTCCTGCCCTTCTTGATGTTTATACCCTGAACCCATTAAAAATGAGTTATAAAAAGAGTATAATGTATTTCTGCAAATGTATGTAACAGGCAGAAGGATGCTTCTCCGACCATATAAAGTATATTAGCCGAGTCTATCTAGCCATGTCCGTTTGTTTGTCCGTCCGTCCGTCTGCCCGTTTGTCCGTCTGTCCGTCCGTCCGTCCGTATGTCCGTCCGTCCGTCTGTCCGTATGTATGAAAGCAAGGATCTCACAACCTAAGAGTTACAGACTTGAAATTGTAGCTGTAGGTCATCCTAGTCCATGCGCAGTACGAGTTTGATTCCGATACTCCGAACCTAACTCGAAATCCAGTTTTTTTTAGCAAATTGGGTAACTAATAAGAGCTAGAGTCAACAAACTAGACATGTTGCTTTTAGAGTAATATCTATATATAAAGTATCTTTCATTTTATAGCTACCACCACCTCCCCGCTTCCACCTCATAACCATAATCTAAGTAAAAACACCAATTTATGCTGCCCACCAATATAATCCACAATTTAAATGCAATTGCCTTTTTGATGATACTCAAATATTCTAAAGTACAATGAGATGTAGAAAATTTCATCAAGCTCGGTTAAGAAACAAAGAAGTTATTAAATAAAGCATGTTATTGCTGGGCTCGAGTTTGGGGCAGCAAGCGCGAATTCCAATAATTTTTGTATACATGTACATCTATCAACAGCATTGCAATTGCGATTGTATTTTTTCTGTACTGCTATTTTAATTCGTTATTTTCTCATTAACTCTCAATGAATGGCGTAGCTGTTGGGTAGAGGCGGCGGAAAATAACGCGGTCAGTTAAGATTTCGAACCCTGCCGAGGAAAATTTGTTTTTGTGCCTTGTGTGGCTAAGAGAACATTTTTTTGGAATTTGCAGATGGTAAGTCTTTTGGCTACAATGGAAACACAACTGATCTTAACGGCTTCTTTATTTTTATTTTATTTATTTATATGTGGTCGACAAAACGAGTGTCTTCCAATTATTTAACACATTATAAATAAAATTAGAAAAACTAAATGCTAAAAGCCTAGATAGAGAACAAAAATTTCAAATAGCATTACCGACCGATGGAGGTGTTTTATTTGCCAGTCCGGCCAGCTGTGCCCCTTTTCACAGCTAATTTTGTCAGTGACGCTATTAGAGCCTACATCTAAAAAGAAGGGTGTAAGTAGGAAAAAGTGTTCTTACGTAAAATTAAAAATAATGATAATTTGCTATATTATTTAAGAATATACCATAAATAGGAGAAAAGAAAGGAGGAAGATTGTTAATAAAGTATAGAACTGTATGCTGGATATGCAGAGTGTTAATTAGATAGAATAAAGAGATAGTATTGGGAAAGTAATGAAAAATAATGAAAAAAAATGGGGGAAAATTTACAGCCAGTCCGGCTAGCCATGCCCCTGCTCATAGCTGGGAATGGTCAGTGACTTCCCGAAGGTATCCTGAAAGCAACGATTTTATTAGGGGTAGAGAAAGTTCGGTAGAGAAAACGTGATGCAAACTATTGTAATTTTTACATAGCACGCGAAAAGAATTGTGCATAGCGTAGTCTGTTGTGCACGTCGATAGGAATAAGGGGCGGTAATTTCTGGTTGGTCTAGCCGGAACAGAGAATTGAAGACGCCCTAACAGAAAAGGAGAATCGATATCGCCAACAACCAACTTATGTAGAAAAACAACACCGAGAATTGTCCTACGGTTGGTTAACGACGGAAGATTAAGAAGAAGCAGCCTGCTGGAATAGGATGGCAACCGAAGATTAGGGTCCCAATTTAAACCTCGTAAGGCAAAAGAAGAAATTGCTTCTGAACAGATTCAATACGATCCTGGCTATTGTTATACTGCGGAGACCAGATGCAAGAGCAGTATTCAAGGATAGGGCGAACAAGAGAGATGTACAGAAGTTTCTTTATAAAAGGATCGTTAAACTCTTTGGACCATCGTTTAATGAATCCAAGTACACCTTTTGCCTCATTAACGATGGTATCTATATGCAGATTGAAGCTGAGTTTAGAATCAAAGAGAACGCCTAGATCCTTAACTGTTATTATACGTTGCAATGGAATATTGTCAATTGTATAACTAAAAATATAGGGTGTAGTACGATTAAATGTCATAAACATACACTTTGAACAAGTCAGATGCAATTGATTGGCCGAGCACCAAAATTGCATAGCGTTCAAATCGTCTTGAAGACGAGAATAATGTATGGGATTCGTGTATGAGAGAATAAGTTTCACGTCGTCCGCATACATGAGTACACGGGCATGGGATATAACAGAGGGAAGATCATTTATAAAAAGAGTAAAGGTCCAAGATGACTACCTTGAGAAACACCAGAAGTAACGTGAACCTGTTTAGAGGTAGTCAGCCTAAGCATTACTCTTTGGGTCCTACCTTTTAAATAAGAACTAATCCAAAGCAAAGGAGACGGAGGAAACCCTATCCGGTCAAGTTTAAAAAGTAAAATGTCATGGTGCGCGGAGTCAAACTCCTATTGAAGTCAGTGTAAATGACATCAGTTTGCATTTTCGAAAGGAAAGCATCATTTACCAAGGAAGTAAACTCAAGCAGATTGGTCGTAGTTGACCGATTCTTTACGAATCCATGTTGAACAGGGGAAACAACTGATTTTCAGAAATGCTGCAGATTCGAAGTGATTATTTTTTCAAATAATTTAGGAATAGCGGACAGTTTTGCAATGCCCCTGTAATTTAGTATATCAGACTTTCCACCTTTCTTGTGGAGATGAATGATATATGATTCTTTCCAAAGAGATGGAAAGACAGAAGATTCAAGGGATAGATTAAAAAGCTTTAGCAATGGATAAAAAAGGGAAGAACTTCACTCCTTGAGTAGACAACTAGGGATATTGTCAGGCCCAGGAGAGAAAGAAGATTTTGAAGAATTAATAGCTTAAAGGAGAGAGGAATGGGAAATAACAGGGGGAGGTATAGAACTAGAGGAAGTAATCGTATAAGGGTAAGAATTATTATTAGGACAGACTGAAGAGTAAGTTGATTGAAAAATATGAGCAAATAGGTTAGCAGAATCAGAGTCATTGCTAGCTTTATCCATCCCGCTGCTGATTCAGCAGCTGATTCAGCAATGAATAATTTCCTTTGCGAAAGCAACGGCGGGGCTTATTGGCTGATGAGCACGAAATGAGAGGATTACAATTGAACATTGCAACCTCTAAAGTAGGATGATATACATCCTCAGGAAGAGATAAAGGAGGGGACCTAGACACATTGGAAAAAAGGTAGTCGTTGACAAATACAAGATCAAGTGTTCTATTCAAATGATTAGAAATTGAATTGATTTGAAACAACGAAAGGTCAAGCATGCAATCTATAAAGTCATGCTGTGCTGAAGGCTCTAGATAATTTTCGGCAGTGAAAAGTGACCAAGAGATGTTCGGTAAAATAAAATCACCCAACACAATAAATAGGTCATTATCACGCACGTGTGAAGAAACTTCTTTAATACAAGAAATATGTTTCATATAAACTTGAATATCAAAAGAAGGAGGAACAAAAGACATTCTGATAATGAATAAAGACTTGGTCAGAAGAAGAAGTTAGTTTTTTGGGGCAGAAATGGTACCCCGTATTGAAGGGACTGGAAGGGTGACAGGCTGGTTACGCTTTTTTGGCTTGAACTCGTGGACAATCATATGTGCCAAAATTTGGGGTCACAAATGATTGGGAACATATCATGTGAAACATTTATTTTGAAAGATGATATTTCACGAGGAGTTGAGAAATTAAATTTGGTAATTGACACGCTAGCAGAAGATTTGCTAGCAATATAGGCTGCAAATGACTCAGAGGTGGTGTCAGACGAAAGTCGAGACACAAAAACTTGCCTACGAGGGGCAACAACAGTTAACGTAGGAGCTGAAGGGACTGGAGGGAGAACAGGATTTGGTGGAGCCAAGGAGGCACCATGATTGTTTTTAACAATCTGGGCAAGATTGCGCGCATGTGTACCTTTGCGGCCAGGAGCTGAGGAGGCTGAGGCAGTTTGGCTAACTGGGACAGGTTCAGGTACGGGGTCTAATGGGACTATTACAGGGGATAAAACTGGGGTAATATTTGGGCAGTCGCTCTGAGAAGGCGATAATGACAACACTGGAGATGAATCCAAGTTGTTCGGCAGGGACAACAGAGGCAAAGGTGTCTGGACAGACGGAGAGGGCAACTGCAAAAATTGAGGCTCCAACCGGCGATTGGTTGGAGACTCGAAATTATATTTGCTAAGCAACTCACAACTCGAATCAAAACTACTCGTGAGCTGCTTAGCCACGTTATTTAGTTTTAAGAATTGATTTCTCACAGACTTATACATTCTGGAGAAATCAATTTGCTTGTCGATGCATTCTAGGCACGACCAACGCAAGCCGCCGCAGCCCTTCTTGGCAATTGCAGCGATCTTGTCGCAATCACGCCCAGTGAGACCTGCACATTTAGCATGCATTATATTCTCACACAGCCAGCAATTAACAAATTGCGGCAATGCTGAATCATCAGCCTGCTTGAACGTGCAAGGTTTCTTACAGCACGACATAATTAAGCGTTAAAAGAATAAGCAAAAGTTGCGAGAGCGCAGAGCAAAACGAAACACAGTGCACAAGAATAGAGCAAGTAAACGCTCAAAAAATAACTATTCGTACACAAACAAATTGTTTGGAGCGAAAAGCAACAGCAAAAATTTACGAGAGCGCGATGCACAAGAAGAAATTTGCAGCAGCGAACACACGCACAAACAAGTGTTTGCACAGGGGAGCACCAAAGCAAAAGAATCAAAACAGGCAATAACAAAAAATACGGAACTGACGCCGTGTTTAATAAATGCAATAATCAATAGACTTATGCTGCACAACAGATAACACTTTGCACAAGTTATAAAAGCTTTTAAATAAAACACAAAAAATGCAAAATTTGGAAATAAAAAGCAGGATTTAAGCGCAAAAATATATAAAAATCTTGGAGCACAAGTAAAACACGTCAATCACTCTCAACTGAGAACTTTAGGCCGGACAAGTGCAGTACATCTGCTTTGACTTCATCATTGGGCATCGTTGCCTTGTATGTCTCATATGGCATGATTATTTTATTTCTGACAAAGGTCAACTTTCGTTCGACCTCGTCATTTTATTGAGATATGGAGGCTCTACCTTGCCGGACCATTTCTAGCTCCTGTCGCAGAAGCCGAAGCGATGTTTTGTCCGCATAGGTGCAATCCAACCTAGCTATTATAGCGTCATAGTTTAACCGTGTTGTGCGATGTTAACAGCGATCTAGCGGGGCCGTTTACTTTATTTCTAATTATTGTTTCAGCCTGATAATGGACGCAGCTGCCTGCGTAAAGCTTGAAGAAATCATAGGCGTCTGTAGCAGACTGCCTCCACGACAAGTAGTTGTCTTTACAATATCTAACGGTTCTTGACACCTACAGCGATTCTTTGGTACACCTCGACTTGGGGTGCTTTCAACTGTAAAGAGTTCATTTCAGTTAATAATGCATGTTTAACCGCACATTGCGCAGGCAATAAGCGTTTGAAGCTGGGTGGCATTCATGTCTGTCAAATCTTCTCTATATTGCTGAGGACTTTGTAACTGATTATCCCATTTTTCGTCTCTGTATAATTCTCTTTTAATTTCCCTATAAGCTGACGGTCCATTGCATGGGTTTGCTGTCCCTGTGTGTACTTACTGAACACCGAGATCAAGTCAGCATTTGCCCTTTTGCTCTATGTGTGGTTTCTGTCCGCGCTGAGCTGGCCTTGGGACACCTCCGTTATTATTTGAGAGATGTACCGCCCCAGTCAAACTCCCTACCTGGCAATGTCCTTGAATTGGATCATACCTGAGTAATTGGAGTTATACCAAATTTTTAAATCAATAATAGTTACATAAATGCATTCTCTCATTATAGAATTGGTTTGTGATTATATAACAATCAAGAAGCTTGCATCAAAACCCAATACATTAAGACATAATAATTATATCCGTATAATGGGTAGGAAATAATACACGTTCCATTTCATCAAGTAAGTAAGGAAACAATAAGAGTGGTATTTTATTGTCGATACCAAACCGAAGTCTAATATCTCCCACGTATTCTACAACTCTTATGTACACTGCCAGATTAGAGTCAAGCACAAAAGGGTCTTCTTTCCCCGCTAATTAATCCAAGCCCGTTCCCTTGGCTGTGGTTTGCTAGTAGATAGGGACAGAAGAGTCTCAGTGGGTTTTACGTAAGCACCTGCCATGATGGCTTAATCTCACGGTATTCAAAAATACAAAGAGCCGAAACAATGCGTCGGACTAGCGCCCCTCCGGAGCCCTGCTTGCACAGTGAACCTTCGGTTCCAATTGAATGCATGTTGTGCGGAACAATACATTCCCTACTTGGTGGGAGGTGAGCCCTTTCTAAAACCTAGAGTGTAAAATTTTGGTTGAAACGCAACTCCACTTCGAGCAAAACCCTACCCGCGATTAGGGTATAAACCACAACCACCACGTTACTCCCCGAAGGGCCACAACCAAAAAGTCAGGACGGAGCAAGTTCCGTGGGCTCCTGGCTACCCGTGGTACCAAATTTACTTACAGTTTTGGTCGACTGCCGTAGCTGTATACTACCCAGTTAAGTCCCCTACCTTATTTCGCCCCTCGAATTGGCTGGTTGCCAAACATATGTTGGAAGAATCCACCCAGGGTCCACCACGTGGAGGCCACATTAATAATAATGTGGAGCACATTGTGCCTTCGAGTCAACTTGAGTAGATAGAGACAGTAGGAATCTCGTTAATCCATTCATGCGCGTCACTAATTAGATGACGAGGCATTTGGCTATTTTTTTTTTATCGGGCTCTCGCAAATGTTTGGTACTTCCAGCACCTACGCCCCACCTATCAGGATTTTTCTGTTAGGACGACAGGATGCGTCCGGACCGGTCCGGATTTTTTTGTACCTTTTTAGGATGTTATGCCAAGGTAGCAAGTAAGTTATAGGAATCGTAAATAGATATTTAATGTACGCCACGATGATATCCGGCATAAAACATGAGCGTATTATAGCAGAATACTCCGCCAGACACTACCCTGGAGCTGATGACATTGCTGTCAGCAGCAATCTGTTGTAGATCTCAACTTTGCTCTGATGAGCTCTGTCTAGATCAACTCCTTCTGTCACAACCTGCGCGTCAAGCATTATTGTGCGATCATGTCGGAATGCAATTAAATCGGGTTTGTAAACTCGATTTTCGCCGTGAAGGCTTGGTTCGGCATGGACGGTGTAGTCCCTATTCTCAAGACTCCCCTTGAGGGTCGTGACACTCGACTCCCACGTGGTCTACAGCAACGTTGCAGGAAGTGATTGAATGACTCGGGAGGATCACATCCTGCACGACACTGCGTATCCAACTCGTGCCTTCCCCTTGACATCCGAGATCCTTTGATCCCTGTCAAATAAGCTTTTCTGCTCATTAGACGCGTGGGTTGACTCACCCATCCGTGTTACGGAGCATGTCGTCCCGCTTCACGGAAACCATTCTCAGCAACAGACGCGTGCAATCTCCGCCCAGTGCGAATCGATCTTTGAACGTGATAGCTGTTCGTTAACCCCACCCATAGCTCTATCTCGGGCCTTGCGGAGCTCGACACTGAGAAAGCTACTGGCCACCTCAGATTGCTCGAGGTGGGGCCGGTTGATACTCGCTAATCTCTTTGTGCGCAGGATAGGAGCTGACCAGCGTACCTAAGGAATTCCGAGACCCCTACAAGTGTGAGGGGCATGGAAGACAATTGTGGCATCAGGACAGTTCTGAGGGCGAATAATTTCTGTTGTGGTTATAGGGGGACTGCGTTAATCTCTCCAACTTTGGAAGAATATCCTCTGAAGGATTGTAACGAGCCCTCCCATCTGCAGTGAAATGAACCTACACAAAAAGCACGTGGTTCGACCACGGTACATTTCTTCTTTAGTTGCCTCTTTATACTAATTGTGAAGCATTAATTTGTATATAGAGTGAGCCCGACGGAGGACAGAAAGTCAACCGTGGTATCCAGTAATGTCTGAAGGCCTTTTTGAGTGGAAGCATTGGGGGAACCGTAGCGTCTATGGTGATCCCTCAAGACTAAGTCGGCTATTGTCGCGTTATCGGCGCATTCGTCCGTGGAAAGGAACCCTCGCTGACGCGGGTCCTAGCTGACTGTTAAAGACAATATTGCTTTGAGTTGCCTGACCACGACCGAAGGCACCGATATCGGACGAAAGTCTTGCGGTCGGGACCCGCTAGCCACCTACGGAATGAAAATGGTTCGGGACACTCGGAAGAGTACGGGTAAGTAAGAGAGTCATAGTTACTCCCTCCGTTGACCCGCGCTTACTTGAATTTCTTCACTCGTTAACTTATACAAACATATGTAAAAATCAACAGCATTTATGATTATACGTTAGTATGCAATCGCACACAGTATAATATTATTATTATTGTTCCGAGACGCACCACCAAGAACACAACAATTAATATAATAATAAAAGTCATTTATTTATTTTAAGTGAACAGTATAAAAAAAAACACATTTGTCAGCGTTACGTACTCAGCCACAATAGTAGGTATTTTGTGAGTACTACAAAATTTAAAAATGAACCATCCGTTACTGTACTTAAGGAACTTGTAATATAATGGTTGGATATCGGCTGCGCCATGTGCGGAGCCCCAAACTGCCCGTAGATATGATGCGGCCAGCGGCGTGGTTACCAACCGAGGCGGATGGAGTGCTTTAGACGATTGTTGCGACTGTTGAAATTTAGAAAAAGAGTTCCAGTTCATGAGCGGGGTTATTCATTTTAAATGACTTCAACTTTTATTGAATTTAACCTAACTTTTATATTGATTAAATTGACCTACACGGAGCATACGTCCGGTGACTTCGACTGACGCTCACAGAATTCGACATGTGTCGCCAACTCCGCTGTTACTATGCTAGCAAATTCAAAGCTCAATAGAATTACAAAATACAAGAAAGCAAGATAGCTAAAAGTAACAGGACTGAAACCTCTTGAGAGAGCCACTAAATGCCAATCAACCGTGATAGCGACCCATTGAGTGATAAGACATCACTCAATGCGGCTGATCTAAACACAGATTCATTTTCGTTACTCGCTCTTTTCATGCGCTCTCTTATAATATACGCTCTTCGGCCGTTTCGATTGCTCTTGCGGGTTAGCTGTAGCCCAACCATTCTCCCCCTTTGATGATTGCAACATCCATCATCAAATTCACGTCCACTAGCGTTCAGAGTCTCGGGCTTGGTACCTTACCTTAAACTGAAAATAGAAGAGTACAATTTAACATTTACGTAAAGGTTAGGTGTCATTATCAAGCCAATTCTTTTGTATGGGCAATGGACAGAGCATGGTAATAACACCGCTGCTTGTTTTTAGAGTCACAACTCTAACTAATCCATCTGCACCAGCATGAGTGCTTGTAATTTAAACCAAAGGCCATCGATGTGAAGGTAATCGATCATCCTTTATTAACACCATGCCTCCAACATCTAGGTTTCTCTTCATCTGCCGTTTCTCCACCGATGCATTAAACTCAATTGAGGTACTTCAGGTGTAGGAGCGACAAGAGCGCATCACAGTCAGAAAGTGACCGGGGGCTTACACCATCAAATCCTCAGGATCATTCGATATATGACATAGACCCCTTGAATTAAGACAAGACTCAATTTGTGCTGACACGGTCGCAATTTCCTCAAAGGTTAACGCTCGATCTCCAATGGTTCTCTTGTGATGATACTTCATGGACTTAACTCCGGCTCCGCCGAAGTGTGGAGCTGATGGAGGGTTAAAATGACAAGTGATTCGCTTCTTCAGTAATTTTGGTGTGATCAATCTTGAAATGTACGAATAGTACGCCTCTCTGTCAGCTTGTAGTTTTTTGTTGGCTTTAACAAAGTTTGTACCACAGTCACTATAAATATCAGTACATAGACCACGTCTGACATTAAATCTCCAACTGGCTCTAAGTGTGTGGCCTTTGTCACCAAACATTTAAACACGGCAATGTATCCCTTTCGTGCTTCACGTCCTCTTCCCTTTGATGGCGAAATGTTAATAGGCCCAGCATAGTCAACTCCGGCAGATGAGAAAATTTTCCATTTGTTCGCTTGAAAACTGAGGCTTCATTTTAAAACATGTAATACATTTATGTATACCAAAACGAACACGTTGCGCCCATTGATGATCCAAACTGTCTTTCTTATATAATTGAGTGTGAGAGAGGAGCCTCCATGCAAGGTACAAGCATGACTATAATTTACGACAAGACTCGTGAAATAATGTTTATAGGGTAATATATATGGACAACAAGGCATTCCGCAATCTTCCTCCGAGCCGTAAGACGCGCTCCTCCAAATCAAAATATGGGTTGAGGGGTAAAAAACTGCTATCTCTTGGGACCGGCTTGCTAGAAGAGAGTGCTTTCCATTTCCTTTCAAAGCAGTCCTTCTGCACCAACCTTATTACTTCTCTGTGGCTTTCCTCTAATTCATCTGTTGATACCTCAGTTCGCTTACGCTCAGACTTATTATGCGATAGTTTCGAATAAAACGTTTAACATATGTCACAACTCGAAGACGTCATGTATACGATGAATATTGACCTACGAACATCGAGCTAGGCATCTCTTCCAATAATATTTTGTGGCAAGTCAAGCTTCTTGTCTCAATACTCACATGTGAAAGAGACTGTTGATCAATGTTATTGCAAGGCCATCCTTCTTCCGGCCCCTGTAACCACTGCGGTCCATGCCCCCACAGTTCACAAGACGTCAATTTAGATACGCTAATTCCCCGACTTAAATGTTCAGCAGGGTTATCATTCGAGGGAATATGTCTCCATTGTCTTCCATTCGAGATCTCCGGAATTTCATTTATGCGATTTGAAACAAATACTTTCCAGCTTGCACCTCCTCCACGGATCCAACTGATGGTTATCATTGAGTCGAACCAAAAAATAGTACTGCAGAAGTTTATATTAATTCGCAAATTCTGTTTTAAATACTTATACATTTTGGTAGCTTCAAGAGCAGCACACAAATCAGCTCTCGGTATGGTTATTTGTAGCTTAACAGGCGAGATCTTACATTTTGACAGCTGCAACTCCGTATAAAATGCGCGATCCCAGGTTGGAACACGTAAATATGCAACCGCTCCATAGGTTTGCGCTGATGCATCACAAAAGATGTGTAGTTTTGCTGCTGCGTTATATAATCCCCATGTTATGCGTATGTCTGAAATATTGGGCAACTCCGTTAAAAACTTCTCCCATTCTCTTCTAACGGCTGCTGGCACTATATCATCCCAACCAATCTTATCTTTCAATGGACGCTGTATTATTATTATTTTCCCGGCTAAAATAATAGGACTCAGCCATCCCATAGGATCAAATGACCTCGCAACTGTTGACAGTAACTTAATTTTCCAGTGATGCCTACATGAATTGTGTGCCATGGTATTTCAACTTTTGGTATCAGGTGCATTAACCATTAACTTGGCTCCTGAGTTTTAAAAAACCAATTCAAAGTTGGTTCGTTGGAAACTCCAGCTATATAGAAAGCCATATAGAATCCCATATTATTAGTGCCTCCTGTGAGGATTGATTCTTGGGGATTGGACTGAGGAGTTTGGGATTGGACATTGGATTGGATTGGACATTGTGATAGCTGAAAGCTGAAAGCAGTGCGACTTAATTGAAACGGTGAGTGCAATTTTACACTATCGTGCTAGGTTAGGTGATCAGAATGGCAGAAAACCTTAAGCAAACTGCACTGTTGGCCTCGTTGGAGAAATCACTAAAAAAATACAAGGCAGATGAATCGGAGGAAGCTGCTAAAGATATAGAGGTCTTGACTTTAATAGGATCGAATTACCCATTGGCATGGAGAATGCTGGTGAATTTATATGACAATAAAAGAGTGTTGTTTTTACATTACATGGATGTTTTTGATCATCAATTAGCAGTTCAACATGGAGACGCCAAGTGTCTAAGGCGGTTTGTGCAGACCTGCCGCTCATGTGTGAATTCGTTGGAAAAAGCTGGAGTTGATATAAAACAGCAACCTCAAGTTTTAGTATATTATATGATGAGATAGCTACCTCAGCAATTACAAGTAGGTTGTTAACGTTCATTACCGTCGTCGCCAGATCTACCGACATTTAAAGAGCTTTGTGTTTACCTCGAGTCCCAATATCGAACGATGATTACGGCATCGTCGTGAAGTTGCGAGGAATCGCAGCCAAAAGATAGCCGCAGGAATAAAAAGCAAGGCGTATATGGCTTACGTGCAAGCCAAAGAGACGCAACAGCTTCGTTTATTACTCGACAAGCAGACATATGCATCGTCTGCGGCAAGGTGGAGCACCCCATTGGAACTTGCAATGTATTCAAGGAAATGTGTGCGTCGGATCGTAAGGCAATTGTATTAAATCATCGGTTATGTTTTAAGTGTCCTAGTCCGAATCATCAAGCTGCTGCATGTGGCAGATCGCGAAATTGTGCAAGGAACGCCGAGCGGCACCATACTCTAATCCACCTAGATAGAACGCGTGGTCAAATGTATTCGCCTAGAAACGGCACCCCAACGAACACGAATAGAAGTGCACAGCAAGTAACTACAAATTTAATCAACGGAAAGGATGAGAGAATTACCGAAGCGTCTACAGGAATTGAGTTAAAATTAGGATAACTATATGATCCACAGGTAAAGCATAAGATATTTGCGTATGTCCTACCCAAGGGGAGTCAAAGAATGTCTGACAGAAGAATATCTACTACTACATCTAAAGGATTTCCGTTTAGCCGATCCTAATTATTTTATTCCACAAGGTGCTCACATTTTGATCGGGAGCAATATTTATGATTAACTGATGTTAGGTGAAGCATACCGAGGACCAACAGGTTCACCTCTAGCACAAAATACGCATTTGGGCTTTTGTGTCGTTGGGCGTTAGTGTCATCGCATACAGTGAATGTACACACTTATAATGCAAATGAGGAGCTCGACAATGTTTTACGCAAGTTTTGGGAACTACAGCAATTTGACAATGAGTCTCCCGGTCTCTCACCGGAGGAGAGGTGGTGCGAGGACTTCTATGTCAATACTCATCCTTTTTGTCCCATCTGGACCAAACTATGGTGATTGGTTCATCATATCGAAGCGCACTGAAGTGATTAGATTATGTGGACAGGCGACTGCGTGCAGACCCCAAGTTAAAAGAAGCATATTGTCACATCATTAATGAGTATCTGGAGCTGGGCCAAATGGAATAGGTTACACCTCAGGTTTATAACATCACGCAATCATCATCTGAAGGAGGAGTTCCACATTGTTATCTAACACATCACCAAGTTATAAAGGAAACATCATCAACTACGAAGGTCCGAGTTGTGTTCGATGGCTCGAGCAAGACAAGCAATGGGAATGACATTTTAGCAATTAAGCCAAAATTACACCTGCAGCTGCCTGGAGTTATTCTCAAATGGCGTGGCATAAGATTCATGTGTATGGCTGATGTAGAGAACATGTTTAGGTGCATTAATATTCCAAGTATAAATTTTATCAAATTTACAGTATTCACAGACTGTAACTCCTTAAAGGCAAGTCAACAAAATATCGAGTTGGATGACAAGGTATATCGATGGTGGTTGTATTTGCAGTCTTTTGAGTTTGATATTGTGTATAGGAAGGTAAAATGCATGACGCACGTTGACTTCTTTTCGCGAAACCCAATTTCAGTGAAGCCCAAGCTCGTAAATAAAATCACTGAAAAACGAGTAGACTTAACTAAACTTGGTGACATCTGGCTTATAGCTGAACATCAACAAGATCCCGAAATATTAGCTTTAATATTTAAATTACAAAACAATGAAATTATCGAAAATATTGCAAAAACATATGAAATGAGATTAGGCCTGCTTTATCTCAAATTATTTTTCTTATAGATCTTTAGAAACGAATTTGAGCGCGAAACGTCACCAAATCTT
Organism: Drosophila borealis; assembly: GCA_035045885.1. Taxonomy (NCBI): domain Eukaryota; kingdom Metazoa; phylum Arthropoda; class Insecta; order Diptera; family Drosophilidae; genus Drosophila; species Drosophila borealis. Next base: position 56,113 of record JAWNOR010000367.1, on the reverse strand, counting down.
TGACCTCCATTTCCACCAAGGAGGAAAGGATTTTTCGAAAAGTGTGAAACACCCCTCAAATGAATTTGAACAAAGATCTTTGAAAATAAGTTTGGGGCCGATCGGATGGTAAACAAAAAACTTTCATACAACCGTTATCCGCCAATTTACCACTGTTGCGGGTGGAATTTCCCTATTCGCTGACATACGTATTTATTAAGTTCTTATGGAGAGCTTTGAAAATAAGTTTGAAGAAAATCGGACATGACTTAAAACTTCGACCGAAAAATCTTTTAGTCGCATTCCACCCGAAAAAGTTTGGATTCTGCGAAAAGTGTGAAACACGTCTCAAATGATTTTTCTTATAGATCTCTGGAAACGAATTTGAGCGCGAAACGTCACCAAATTTTTTACCTCCATTTCCACCAAGGAAGTACGGATTTTTCGAAACGTGTGAAACACCCCTTAAATGAATTTGAACAAAGATCTTTGAAAATAAGTGTGGGGCCGATCGGATGGTAAACAAAAAACTTTCGCATTCCCCCAAAGAACTTTGAATTCTGCGAAAAGTGTGAAACACGTCTCAAATGATTTTTCTTATAGATCTCTGGAAATGAATTTGAGCTTGAAACGTCACCCACCAAATCTTTGAACTCCATTTCCACCAAGGAGTAATGGATTTTTCTAAAAGTGTAACACCCCTCAAATGAATTTGAACAAAGATCTTTGAAAATAAGTTTGAGGCCGATCGGATGGTAAACAAAAAAGTTACATACAAACGTTTTTCGCGATTTTTCCACACTTGCGGGTGGAATTTCCCGAAACCCCGTCTTAACATGCACCTGCATCACATAAGGTAACTACAATGAAAATTACACAAATCATATGTACTATGTGTGTCCACATATAATATTTTTCAGTGCACAATATACAATAAATTAAATTGTAATGAAACAACACAAGTACGTCAGTGCTGGTTAATCTTTAGAATGTTCTTTATTCGGAACTCTGTACCCTTCGAAACCTAAGGTATAGATATTATTATATATACCGCTCTGTCGCAGCAGAGCATAATTAAAAGAGAGAGAGAGATAGAGAGAGTTTGTGTTATGTGCATGCATTGTTGAGTACATATATGGTACTCTTGGTACATAAGCAAAGTGTGGGATATGCGACGTCAGCTAAACGGCCAGCTAGAGTAGTAGTGGTCCGCGCTGCGTAATATGAGCCTGAGTCAAAAAACTCAAGTGGCTCTGCGCGTTTGGCTTTATGCTTGTTATTGTAAGCAACAAACTGCCGCATACTTTTGTATTTAAGTACAGGGTGTTATTTAATGCATATACACACTACACCACCCCTTTTAGAAGAACAACGTAATATAATGTAGTTGCACAATTAACCTTTATTTATAACTTTGTATTGATAAACTTAATGGGACTTGATGATTGATGAGTGAGTTGATGTAGAAAAATAAAATAATTTTTTTGTTTTATATTCAAATTTTTATATTCTGAAATATCTTTTTATATGTCGAAGGATATTATCGGATATATTTGAGTTGATAAGTAAAACACATGCACGTCAGTGCGATCTGAAGTTCATATTGAGAAGGATTTAATTGTCTTTAAAAATGTTCAAAGCCTATGGATAACATATATATAAACTTATGCTGTTATCGGTTAACAGCTACAAAGAGAGAGAGAGAGAGTGAGTAGCTCGCATATGCCTGTATTAGTGAGCATATATATTGCTCACGGAATGTGCTCAGACGGAGCGTGGGATCTGCAGCGTAAGCATAAACGGTCAGCTAGTGAGGTGAACCGCGCTGCGTAATACGAGACCGAGCCAATACATACACTGGCTCTGGGCTTGTTTACGTTATTATTGTTATTGTATGCAACAAAGTGCTGCATACTTTATATTTGAATACAGGGTATTCTGTACGGGCATATACGCACTACATCTCCCTTTTAGAGAAATAACGTAACATTATGAATGTGTAGTTATTAAATGAACTTAATCATTAAGGTTTTTTTTTTGTTTTTAATAAAAATTAAAATTTTTTTTTTGAATATAACAAGAAATTTAAAAATGTTGGAATATAAAAATACAAAAGTATTAAAGGTATACAAATTTTTGTTTCAAGATACGTTTTATTGTAATATTTCGTTTATTTGCAAAAATTTTGTTGTTTTTTTTCGGTTGATCAGGCCGTCATATATTTTTATTTTATTTTTTTTTTTGTTTTTTTTTTTTTTTTGGAATTCGAATTTATAAAGAAAGTTTGGATTATTAAGAATTAAAAATTTTTAATCTATTCTTATGAACTTTTTGTTTTCTATCTTTACTATCTTTAATAAAATGTTGTCCTTATCTTCTATTTTCTCTACTATATATGGTCCTAAATATACTGGGTCTAATTTGTGCCCTGTTTCGTTTCTTATAAGTACTTTATCTCCTACTTTTAATTCAAAATTTTTTGTTCTTTCATCATATGATAATTTCCTATTGGCCTTGGCTTTTTCTAACATAATTCTAGCTCTTTTGTATGCTATTTCTAATCTAAACTTTATTTCCTTAGAATAGTCATCTAAATTATAAATAGGATCTTGGTAGTCTGCCAAATACTAGTTCGTAAGGACAATACTCATGCGTTGCTGATTGAATCCAGACATCCCAATCAGATTTGTCTGCAGAGATGTATGAACGAATGTATTCATTAAAAGTTCGATGACTTCGTTCTATCGTCCCAACTGTCTGGTGGTGGTGTGCTGTTGAAGTTATGTTTTTGATACCAAGGTACTTACATAAATCTTCTATAACTGATTTTTTATATTCTGTACCCATGTCCGTAATGAACGTCTTCATTGGACAGTATTTCAGAATAAAATCTTCAAATATAGCTTTAGCTACGACTTTTGCACTTTTGTTTGGAATAGGTATGGCAACTAGATATTTTGTTAAGTCATATATCAGTGTAACTGCATATTCGTTGCCTTGCTCTGATTTTGGTAGTGGACCGATGGTGTCTACTATTACTCTATCAAAAGCATTGATTGGGGTTTCTGTAATTGTTAAAGGAGTTTTTGTATGTGTTGTCACTTTTGATCTTTGGCATTTCGCACAAGTTTTCACATACTTTGTAATAGTCTTGGTCATTTGGGGCCAGTAATAGTATTTCTTAATTTTTAACAAGGTACGCGTAATCCCTGTATGGCCTCCCTCTATAGGATCATCAAGATATTTCGACAGTATTGCTTTTATTTGACTTTCGTCATTTTTGTCTATTTGTGTCACTTTTGTAAGTAGCGCTACTTTTAATGTATTTAAATATTTATTGCCCATATTTTTAAATTCATTTAATGATACAAATTCGAAAATTTGTTCATTTGGTGACAACTGTAAGTTAGCAATTTTATTTATTCCGGCTTCTGAATTAAGCCTTTGAAAAAATTGACCTAAATCGAATTTTTCATTGGAATACAAATCATTAACTCAAAATTGTGAAATGATTCGTTCTCCTCTTTTATGTAAACAATTTATTTCACCGAATTTTAGTTTCACAAATTTCTTTACGTCGTTATTACTAACGACTTCATAGACATTGGGCTCTTTTAGATCTTTTTGATCTTTTTGCAATTTATTTTCTCATCTGCGCAGATGTTTTCCTGTCTTTTTGATGATCTTGTTTGAACCATTAATATTTTCCTATTCATGTCAATTAGTGTCTCTATGCTTATGCGGGATAATGCATCCGCTACATGGTTATCTTTCCCCTTGAGGTATTCTACCGTGAATTGGTATTCTTCTAAGTCTAGTCTCATTCTGGTTAATTTTGATGTCGGATTTTTCATCGAAAACAAATATGTTAAGGGTCTATGGTCTGTTTTAACTAAGAAATGCCTTCCATAAACATATGGTCTGAAGTGTTTTATTGCCCAATGTATAGCAGCTAATTCCTGCTCTGTAGTTGATTTATTGCTTTCTCCCTGTGTGAAAGCTCAGGATGCGTATGCAATTGGTAATTGTACACAGTTGTACTCTTGGGATAGTACAGCACCACATGGATGTTTACTTGCATCTGTGGTTATGCAAAATTCTTTGCTGAAGTCAGGGTATTGCTATAATGTTGGTTTCATTAATGCCTTTTTAAATATTTAAATGCATCTTCGCATTCTTTTTTCCATTCGAATTGGACATTCTTTCTGCACAATCTAGTCAAATGACGTGAGTGTTGTGCGAAGTTGTGTATAAATCTTCTGTAGTAATTACAGAACGCGACGAAACGTCGTGCACTATCCGCATCAGTAGGGGTTGGATAGTTTTTTATAACATCGTACTTTTTGTCGTCTGGAAGGATGCCATGGTCTGTGCACTTATGCCCAAGGAATGTTACCTCATGCATGAAAAACGAACATTTCTCTGGGTTTAATTTTAAATTATGTTTTCGACAAAGATCAAATATGCTTGTCAAGTTCTTGAACATGTGCTGCTCTGAGCAGCCGATAACTACTAGGTCATCCATATAGAGAAATGCTTGGGATGGCTCTAGGCCTGAAAATGCGAGTGTCATCATTCGCATAAATGAATTTGGTGCTACCTTAAGACCATATGGTAACCGCGTGAAGCGATAAGAGCCAGTGCTCGTTGAAAATGATGTTATATTTCTAGATTTTTCATCTAGTTCAATTTGGTGAAAACCTGACATAAGATCGAGACCTGAAAAATATTTAGCTCGTCCTAATTGGTCAAGTATTTCCTCAATTCTTGGCAGTGGATATTTATCTGCTAAAAGTTTTTTGTTAATTTGGCGATAATCAACTACTAAACGCCATTTTTTCTCCTTTGAACTTGGGAGAGATTTCTTGGGTACCAAGAGAAGTGGGCTATTGTATTCTGAGATAGATGGTTCTACTATACCATCTTTTATTAGTTTTTCGACCTGCCTGTTAATTTCTGGCTTTTCTGTTTCTGCATTTCTGTAGTTTTTAATATATACGGGTGTTTTGTCTGCTAATCTTAATTTCTGTTTATAAAAATTGTTACTTGAAACTGCTTCTGTTTCTAGACCAAATATGTCACTGTATTTGGTACATAAGTCAGTAAGCTTGTTTTTAAATTGTTCAGGGAAATTTAATTTATTTATGACTTCATCTGTTCTATTGCCGGTATTTATGTTATTTATTTTGATGTCATATTGTTGTAATGACTAAAATTTTACTTCGGGATTTGGAATTTTTATATGTTTACTATTTGTATTTAAAATACGGACTATTGCGCTATTACTTTTTACGATACTGTTTGCTATTATTACCCCAGGGTGTATTTCTTGGTTTGGTATAAGAACTGTATCTTCATTTGTCAGAAGCGTAATTTTTCTTATACATTCTGATCTAGCTGGTAACAATATCGAGTTATCAATATCATTATGTAATAGCGGTACATGTATTTGATAATTAAGTGATTCTGGTTTCATGATGAGTTCATCATGTTGGTAATCTATTATGCAATTGAATTTTCTGATGAAGTCTAGTCCAAGAATTCCATCGCAAGGTATGGGAAATTCATTGTGGACTATTTGGAAATTGTGACTGATTACAAAGTAATCGAAAAGTAGATCAATTGTGGATTGTCCAATTGACTCTATTGTTCCCTGTCCAATTCCTGTTATACTTGTTTTATAGTTTTGATTTACATTTGAATCTGTTTTATTATATTAGTTTTACTATGCTTGTCATAACTGTCTTTAACTATTTTGCCTGTGCTTCTTAGATACGGGCAAAGCACTATGAGAATCATGAAAAGGTTGGGTCTGCAAGGGTATTAAATCTTCGGCGTGCCGTAGATAGGCCTTCCTTCTCGTTTAAATATTAAAATGCTTCGCATTCTTTTTTCCATTCGAATTGGACATTATTTCTGCACAATCTAGTCAAACTACGTGAGTGTTGTGCGAAGTTGTGTATAAATTGTGACGCGGATTCACCATAGACCCACCAATATTATACAAATACACGACTTTGTAAGCGCATCTATAAGGACAATGACAAATTTGTTTTGGTCGTTTTTGTAACTTAATTTTCCAGTGATGCCTACATGAATTGTGTGCCATGGTATTTCAACTTTTGGTATCAGGTGCATTAACCATTAACTTGGCTCCTGAGTTTTAAAAAACCAATTCAAAGTTGGTTCGTTGGAAACTCCAGCTAAATAGAAAGCCATATAGAATCCCATATTATTAGTGCCTCCTGTGAGGATTGATTCTTGGTGATTGGACTGAGGAGTTTGGGATTGGACATTGGATTGGATTGGACATTGTGATAGCTGAAAGCTGAAAGCAGTGCGACTTAATTGAAACGGTGAGTGCAATTTTACACTATCGTGCTAGGTTAGGTGATCAGAATGGCAGAAAACCATAAGCAAACTGCACTGTTGGCCTCGTTGGAGAAATCACTAAAAAAATACAAGGCAGATGAATCGGAGGAAGCTGCTAAAGATATAGAGGTCTTGACTTTAATAGGATCGAATTACCCATTGGCATGGAGAATGCTGGTGAATTTATATGACAATAAAAGAGTGTTGTTTTTACATTACATGGATGTTTTTGATCATCAATTAGCAGTTCAACATGGAGACGCCAAGTGTCTAAGGCGGTTTGTGCAGACCTGCCGCTCATGTGTGAATTCGTTGGAAAAAGCTGGAGTTGATATAAATGATGAGATAGCTACCTCAGCAATTACAAGTAGGTTGTTAACGTTCATTAGCGTCGTCGTCAGATAGTGGATAAACAAGAGAGGAACAAGTGACAAGGACACCGACATAAAATAAAATAAGTAAAAGGACCGACGGAACCCCTAGAAGGGGGAGAGAGGGAAACAGCGACGTCGACTAGCAAGAAGGTATACAATAAAGGATGGAGGCAGGTGAGTGCCAAAACCCGGGGGTAGGCGTCCGATGGATTCACCAGCGGCGTAAAGAAGAGTTGGTGGCGATCGCCCAGGAGTTTGGGCTGGAGAAGGAGGGGCGCGTGGAGGAGCTACGTAAGCGGCTGTCCACCTACGTGCAGGATGGCGGTCATTCGACTGGGGTTTGGGCCCGGCTTGCCGAGCTGGAATCCCAGTACGCTAAAACTCTTGAGCCGCCATCTTGGGGCGTCCCACCCGACTTTGGTGGACGGCCACGGCAAAAGTCGGAACCGGACCTCAGGAGCTCCCAGTTGTACGGGCATTTGCAGGCGCCCACCCCGGGTTTGACCGTCTCGGGCGTGGAGGCGGTTCCCGTTCTCGGGGAAAGTGAAGACCGCCGAGCAACTGCGATCAATGCAGAAGTGGGGAGGTCCCCTGTTGAACCGGGTGGTGGTCTCCGTTACACTAGACCGCACCATCCATCGGAGGCGAGGCCACTTCCCAATGTCCCGGAGCAAGTTCGCAAGTGGGGTATGAGGTACGATGGACGCTCCGACCCCCTTGGGTTCTTAGAGGACCTCGAGGAGCGCGCTATCACCTATGGTATAGCCCTCGACCGTATGCCCAGGGCAATGAGCGAGGTGTTCTGCGATAGGGCTGCTCGTTGGTTTCTGAGCAGTGGGCTAAGGGATGTGCCGTGGGCCGTGTTTAGGAGGGATTTCTTGGAGTTTTTCTTGCCCCCTCGTTACTTCGAGAGGCTTGAGGACGAGATCCGATCCCGGAGGCAGCGCGTAGGTGAAGCGTTCAAGGAATATTTGATAGAGCTGAGGGCTCTTATGCACCACGCTAGATACGAGCCGGCACAAGAGTTGCATCGGATCTATGAGAACGCCGCTCCGGAATACAGGCTCTATGTGCGACGGCAAGACTTTTCTACCCTATCCCAGCTAACTCAACTGGCCGTAGAATACGAGACCGTCGTGAGGCAGAGGGCGGAGTACTCAGGCAGCCAACCCTTGGGTCCGGGTGTCTCTAGTTCAAATAGTGCAGAGTGGGCGAGGACGGCGCAATCCTCGGGACATCTCAATCCGTTCCGGTCTGCTCCCAGTGGATCTGGGACGACCGTTGTGGACAATAGGGTCTCCACCCTACCCGCTGCAACTCACGCAGAGGTGGCCCATCAGATGATGAGCCAAGAGGCCGGGAACGGATATGATCCGCGACGGACGTGTCGTAGGTGCGCACAGGAGGGGCATTTTGCCAGGGAATGTCCCAACGCCCCTGTCTTGTTTTGTTGGGTATGTGGAAGCCGGGGCCGAAGTAGTCGGGAGTGTTGCCGCCGCGCGGAGACGGGAAACGGGCAACGGCGTCGTCCGGACCAGGATCGGGTCGGCGCCAATACACACGGAACGCAGTAATAGGACACCCACTGAAGGTGGACGGTGGCCGGATCGTCGCTACGGTAGAGATTGGCGGACGAACGATGCCCGCCACGATCGATACCGGAGCCACTCGTAGCTTCATGAGTGAGGACTGCGTACGCAAATGGACGATCCGGGGAAGAGCGGAGGAAACACAGGCACGTATCCGCCTGGCAGATGGGTCCACCCTAGAGGTAGAAAAGGCGTTGGGAGTAGACGTCAGCTTAGGGGGGAAAATGATTAGCATGACGATGCTCATCATGCCCTCAATGCTGGACCACGAATTCCTGGGTATGGATTTTTTGGGGGCGATGGGTACCACAATACGCTGCGGCGAGGCGGAACTGGTCCTAGAAGCAGTGACGACACCAAGTCATGGAAAGGGAGCACCTGCTCGGCTACAGAGGGGGCCGGAGGAAGGCTTCCCAGGGCATGGAAAGGGAGCACCTGCTCGGCTACAGAGTGAGCCGGAGGAAGGCCTCCCAAGGCATGGAAAGGGAACACCTGCTCGGCTACAGAGTGAGCCGGAGGAAGGCCTCCCAGGGCATGGAAAGGAGCACCTGCTCGGCCACAGAGGGAGCCGGAGGAAGGCCTCCCAAGGCATGAAAAGGGAGCACCTGCTCGGCTACAGAGTGAGCCGGAGGAAGGCCTCCCAGGGCATGGAAAGGGAGCACCTGCTCGGCTACAGAGGGAGCCGGAGGAAGGCCCCCAAGGCATGGAGAGGGAGCACCTGCTCGGCTACAGAGTGAGCCGGAGGAAGGCCTCCCAAGGCATGGAAGGGGAGCACCTGCTCGGCTACAGAGGGAGCCGGAGGAAGGCTTCCCAGGGCATGAAAAGGGAGCACCTGCTCGGCTACAAAGGGAGCCGGAGGAAGGCCTCCCAAGGCATGGAAGGGGAGCACCTGCTCGGCTACAGAGGGAGCCGGAGGAAGGCCTCCCAGGGCATGGAAAGGGAGCACCTGCTCGGCTACAGAGGGAGCCGGAGGAAGGCCTCCCAGGGCATGGAAAGGGAGCACCTGCTCGGCCACAGAGGGAGCCGGAGGAAGGCCTCCCAAGGCATGAAAAGGGAGCACCTGCTCGGCTACAGAGTGAGCCGGAGGAAGGCCTCCCAGGGCATGGAAAGGGAGCACCTGCTCGGCTACAAAGGGAGCCGGAGGAAGGCCTCCCAAGGCATGGAAGGGGAGCACCTGCTCGGCTACAGAGGGAGCCGGAGGAAGGCCTCCCAGGGCATGGAAAGGGAGCACCTGCTCGGCTACAGAGTGAGCCGGAGGAAGGCCTCCCAGGGCATGGAAAGGGAGCACCTGCTCGGCTACAGAGGGAGCCGGAGGAAGGCCTCCCAAGGCATGAAAAGGGAGCACCTGCTCGGCTACAAAGGGAGCCGGAGGAAGGCCTCCCAAGGCATGGAAGGGGAGCACCTGCTCGGCTACAGAGGGAGCCGGAGGAAGGCCTCCCAAGGCATGAAAAGGGAGCACCTGCTCGGCTACAAAGGGAGCCGGAGGAAGGCCTCCCAAGGCATGGAAGGGGAGCACCTGCTCGGCTACAGAGGGAGCCGGAGGAAGGCCTCCCAGGGCATGGAAAGGGAGCACCTGCTCGGCTACAGAGGGAGCCGGAGGAAGGCCTCCCAGGGCATGGAAAGGGAGCACCTGCTCGGCCACAGAGGGAGCCGGAGGAAGGCCTCCCAAGGCATGAAAAGGGAGCACCTGCTCGGCTACAGAGGGAGCCGGAGGAAGGCCTCCCAGGGCATGGAAAGGGAGCACCTGCTCGGCTACAGAGGGAGCCGGAGGAAGGCCTCCCAGGGTATGGAAAGGGAGCACCTGCTCGGCTACAGAGGGAGCCGGAGGAAGGCCTCCCAAGGCATGGAGAGGGAGCACCTGCTCGGCTACAGAGGGAGCCGGAGGAAGGCCTCCCAAGGCATGAAAAGGGAGCACCTGCTCGGCTACAGAGGGAGCCGGAGGAAGGCCTCCCAAGGCATGGAAAGGGAGCACCTGCTCGGCTACAGAGGGAGCCGGAGGAAGGCCTCCCAAGTCATAAGAAGGGAGTACCTGCTCGGCCTTCGACGGAAAAGGTCAGAAAAAGGGGAATAAAGTCCGGCCCGAATCGACAGCCTGGAGAACCCAAAAAGTGGCGCCCGAGCAGGGACCAAGAGGCGTTTAGGGGTGTGGCATGTCGGCGGATTAAAGCCCGCAAGCATGCCCGAATAGGTATTTTCCAAAAAAAAAAAAAAAAAAAAAAAATATATATATATAGGGTATTTCTAGTCGGGTATACCCTAGAGGGAAGGTAACCTAGCAGAGAGCAAGAAAATAAGAAGGTCATGTATGTGCGAAATATGAAAGTAGGGTATTAAGTAGTCCGGTATACCCCAGAGAGCATTTCTATACCCTGTGTTAGGCATAGCCAGAAAATGAACACGTGCAGCTGGTGAGTGACAAAAATGCTAGCAGCAAGCCGGCAAGCAAGATAAAGAGACGAAAACATAACGGTCGGTCGTAAAAGTACAGCGCGCGCGCCAGCCGGGCGACTTCGAGACCACGCTTGCACACGGGTGCCCAAACGCGCGGCGCAGTCGACGTCGGCGTCGAAGGGCCGTTAAGGCGTCGCGGCAGCGGCTGTACAGTGGGACGAATTCAACTCTCGCGCGGTGAAAAGTTGAATTCGTGAGTACAGTCGGCGAAAGTGATGAGAGCGGGTATGTTTAATGGTGAATACGTACTAAGTGAACGACAAGAACTAATAAGCAGCAAACAGGTCAAATGGACGCGGGTTAAAAGTGAAAAGATCATAAAGAGGATTGTTTATTTTTTTTAGTATTTTTTGCGAAGTGGTCGAAAATAGGAAAAATAAATAAATAAATAAAATAAATAATTAAATTAACAAATAAATTAAATAAAAATATATAATTGAATAAAAATATATAATTAAATAAAATAAACAATTAAATAAAAACGAATAATTAAATAAAATAAATGAACAAGAATGTATAAAGGAAAACAATAAAGACTAAGGCAGCGACCAAAGTGAGGAATGGCTAAACTTAAAAGAACATTAAGAGCATTTTGTAGGGCTTTTTTTTTCTTATGCGTTTGTGGAAGTGATCGAAAAAAAAAAGCGAGAAAACGAATTAAAAGAAAAGGGATATAAACCAATAAGAAACAAATAACGACTTTGGATCGAACATCAAGAGTGAGTAGAAGTGCTGCGCGAGATAAACGGAGTCATAGATGGTATAGTGGAGCGCTAGGGCTCCAAGCAGTGCGGCAGGGCCCTAAGTCTAGGAAGTACAGTAGGGTAGTGTTAAGTGAATCAGTGAATAAAGTGCATATGCTGCAATTAACGAAGGAAATCTGCTAATTCTTTATCCTTCAGTAACCCTATCTGTTCTAACATCGGAATTGGCCGATGTTCACCCTAACCAAAAGCGGGAACATGTGGTGCGGGATTATGGCCTGTGAGCGGGCATTACGGGTTAGCTGTTAGGGAGTATAGTGGTACGAGGCCACGGCCCGGCAGAGAGATAGAGTGTTTAGGTAGTGGAGTTGGTGCGAGGCCACGGCCCGCTAGTGCAGTTGGTGCGAGGCCACGGCCCGCTAGTGTAGTTGGTACGAGGCCACGGCCCGGCAGAGAGATAGAGTGTTTAGGTAGTGGAGTTGGTGCGAGGCCACGGCCCGCTAGTGCAGTTGGTGCGAGGCCACGGCCCGCTAGCATAGATGGCACGAGGCCGCGGCCCGATGGTGTATGTGTGTAGAGGTAGATCTGGTTTGGTTTGGTCAGGATACTCACCCCCCCCCTAAGCCGTCTCTCCCAGCGAAATTATAAATATCTTGTAACTCGCTAGACCTGGTAAGACTGAGATTTATACCCCGGCCAGAAGCTTCCTTCCGACATTTAAAGAGCTTTGTGTTTACCTCGAGTCCCAATATCGAACGATGATTACGGCATCGTCGTGAAGTTGCGAGGAATCGCAGCCAAAAGATAGCCGCAGGAATAAAAAGCAAAGCGTATATGGCTTACGTGCAAGCCAAAGAGACGCAACAGCTTCGTTTAATACTCGACAAGCGGACATATGCATCGTCTGCGGCAAGGTGGAGCACCCCATTGGAACTTGCAATGTATTCAAGGAAATGTGTGCGTCGGATCGTAAGGCAATTGTATTAAATCATCGGTTATGTTTTAAGTGTCCTAGTCCGAATCATCAAGCTGCTGCATGTGGCAGATCGCGAAATTGTGCAAGGTACGCTGAGCGGCACCATACTCTAATCCACCTAGATAGAACGCGTGGTCAAATGGATTCGCCTAGAAACGGCACCCCAACGAACACGAATAGAAGTGCACAGCAAAGATCTTTGAAAATAAGTGTGGGGCCGATCGGATGGTAAACAAAAAACTTTCGCATTCCCCCAAAGAACTTTGAATTCTGCGAAAAGTGTGAAACACGTCTCAAATGATTTTTCTTATAGATCTCTGGAAATGAATTTGAGCGTGAAACGTCACCCACCAAATCTTTCCACCAAGGAGTAATGGATTTTTCTAAAAGTGTAACACCCCTCAAATGAATTTGAACAAAGATCTTTGAAAATAAGTTTGAGGCCGATCGGATGGTAAACAAAAAAGTTATATACAAACGTTTTTCGCGATTTTTCCACACTTGCGGGTGGAATTTCCCGAAACCCCGTCTTAACATGCACCTACATCACATAAGGTAACTACAATGAAAATTTCAGCTTCCTAGCTGTTTGGGCTGTGCGTTGATCACCAATCAGTCAGTCAGTCAGTCATTCAGTCAGTCAGTCAGGACAAACAGTTTTATATATAGAGATCACAGGACATAAGAATAACTCCAAATCCGAATATAATTTTCTATAAACGTCTGAATATACACTATATTTAATACATTGTAATATTTAATAAAAGAAAATACAAATTCTAGTTCAATTTATCAACCTATGATTTTATGCATGGTGCAAATAAATATATTTGTGCAACCACATAGTACATACATACATTCGATAAATAAATCCACAAATCATATGTACTATGTGTGTCCACATATAATATTTTTCAGTGCACAATATACAATAAATTAAATTGTAATGAAACAACACAAGCACGTCAGTGCTGGTTAATCTTTAGAATGTTCTTTATTCGGAACTCTGTACCCTTCGAAACCTAAGGTATAGATATTATTATATATACCGCTCTGTCGCAGCAGAGCATAATTAAAAGAGAGAGAGAGAGATAGAGAGAGAGAGAGAGAGAGAGTTTGTGTTATGTGCATGCATTGTTGAGTACATATATGGTACTCTTGGTACATAAGCAAAGTGTGGGATATGCGACGTCAGCTAAACGGCCAGCTAGAGTAGTAGTGGTCCGCGCTGCGTAATATGAGCCTAAGTCAAAAAACTCAAGTGGCTCTGCGCTTTTGGCTTTATGCTTGTTATTGTATGCAACAAACTGCCGCATACTTTTGTATTTAAGTACAGGGTGTTATTTAATGCATATACACACTACACCACCCCTTTTAGAAGAACAACGTAATATAATGTAGTTGCACAATTAACCTTTATTTATAACTTTGTATTGATAAACTTAATGGGACTTGATGATTGATGAGTGAGTTGATGTAGAAAAATAAAATAATTTTTTTGTTTTATATTCAAATTTTTATATTCTGAAATATCTTTTTATATGTCGAAAGATATTATCGGATTTATTTGAGTTGATAAGTAAAACACATGCACGTCAGTGCGATCTGAAGTTCATATTGAGAAGGATTTAATTGTCTTTAAAAATATTCTAAGCCTATGGATAACATATATATAAACTTATGCTGTTATCGGTTAACAGCTACAAAGAGAGAGAGAGAGAGAGTGAGTAGCTCGCATATGCCTGTATTAGTGAGCATATATATTGCTCACGGAATGTGCTCAGACGGAGCGTGGGATCTGCAGCGTAAGCATAAACGGTCAGCTAGTGAGGCTAGTGAACCGCGCTGCGTAATACGAGACCGAGCCAATACATAAACTGGCTCTGGGCTTGTTTACGTTATTATTGTTATTGTATTTGTTTTTAATAAAAATTAAAATTTTTTTTTTTGAATATAACAAGAAATTTAAAAATGTTGGAATATAAAAATACAAAAGTATTAAAGGTATAAAAATTGTTGTTTCAAGATACGTTTTATTGTAATATTTCGTTTATTTGCAAAAAAATTTTTTTTTTTTCGGTTGATCAGGCCGTCATATACTTTTATTTTATTTATTTTTTTGTGTTTTTTTTTTTTTTTTGGAATTCGAATTTATAAAGAAAGTTTGGATTATTAAGAATTAAAAATTTTTAATCTATTCTTAAGAACTTTTTTGTTTTTATCTTTACTATCTTTAATAAAAATGTTGTCCTTATCTTCTATTTTCTCTACTATATATGATCCTAAATATACTGGGTCTAATTTGTGCCCTGTTTCGTTTCTTATAAGTACTTTATCTCCTACTTTTAATTCAAAATTTTTTGTTCTTTCATCATATGATAATTTCCTATTGGCCTTGGCTTTTTCTAACATAATTCTAGCTCTTTTGTATGCTATTTCTAATCTAAACTTTATTTCCTTAGAATAGTCATCTAAATTATAAATAGGATCTATGTAATTAGTACTGTTTAAATCTATGAACTGTTTTGGTAGTCTGCCAAATACTAGTTCGTATGGACAATACTCATGCGTTGCTGATGGTGTCGTGTTGAAGCAATAAGTGAAATATTGAATCCAGACATCCCAATCAGATTTGTCTGCAGAGATGTATGAACGAATGTATTCATTAAAAGTTCGATGACTTCGTTCTATCGTCCCAACTGTCTGGTGGTGGTGTGCTGTTGAAGTTATGTTTTTGATACCAAGGTACTTACATAAATCTTCTATAACTGAATTTTTATATTCTGTACCCATGTCCGTAATGAACGTCTTCATTAGACCGTATTTCAGAATAAAATCTTCAAATATAGCTTTAGCTACGACTTTTGCACTTTTGTTTGGAATAGGTATGGCAACTAGATATTTTGTTAAGTCACATATCAGTGTAACTGCATATTCGTTGCCTTGCTCTGATTTTGGTAGTGGACCGATGGTGTCTACTATTACTCTATCAAAAGCATTGATTGGGGTTTCTGTAATTGTTAAAGGAGTTTTTGTATGTGTTGTCACTTATGATCTTTGGCATTTCGCACAAGATTTCACATACTTTGTAATAGTCTTGGTCATTTGGGGCCAGTAATAGTATTTCTTAATTTTTAACAAGGTACGCGTAATCCCTGTATGGCCTCCCTCTATAGGATCATCAAGATATTTCGACAGTATTGCTTTTATTTGACTTTCGTCATTTTTGTCTATTTGTGTCACTTTTGTAAGTAGCGCTAATTTTAATGTATTTAAATATTTATTGCCCATATTTTTAAATTCATTTAATGATACAAATTCGAAAATTTGTTCATTTGGTGACAACTGTAAGTTAGCAATTTTATGTATTCCGGCTTCTGAATTAAGCCTTTGAAAAAATTGACCTAAATCGAATTTTTCATTGGAATACAAATCATTAACTCAAAATTGTGAAATGATTCGTTCTCCTCTTTTATGTAAACAATTTATTTCACCGAATTTTAGTTTCACAAATTTCTTTACGTCGTTATTACTAACGACTTCATAGACATTGGGCTCTTTTAGATCTTTTTGATATTTTTGCAATTTATTTTCTCATCTGCGCAGATGTTTTCCTATCTTTTTGATGATCTTGTTTGAACCATTAATATTTTCCTATTCATGTCAATTAGTGTCTCTATGCTTATGCGGGATAATGCATCCGCTACATGGTTATCTTTCCCCTTGAGGTATTCTACCGTGAATTGGTATTCTTCTAAGTCTAGTCTCATTCTGGTTAACTTTGATGTCGGATTTTTCATCGAAAACAAATATGTTAAGGGTCTATGGTCTGTTTTAACTAAGAAATGCCTTCCATAAACATATGGTCTGAAGTGTTTTATTGCCCAATGTATAGCAGCTAATTCCTGCTCTGTAGTTGATTTATTGCTTTCTCCCTGTGTGAAAGCTCGGGATGCGTATGCAATTGGTAATTGTACACCGTTGTACTCTTGGGATAGTACAGCACCACATGCATGTTTACTTGCATCTGTGGTTATGCAAAATTCTTTGCTGAAGTCAGGGTATTGCAATAATGTTGGTTTCATTAATGCCTTTTTAAATATTTAATCCATTCGAATTGGACATTCTTTCTGCACAATCTAGTCAAATGACGTGAGTGTTATGCGAAGTTGTGTATAAATCTTCTGTAGTAATTACAGAACGCGACGAAACGTCGTGCACTATCCGCATCAGTAGGGGTTGGATAGTTTTTTATAACATCGTACTTTTTGTCATCTGGAAGGATGCCATGGTCGTGCATGAAAAACGAACATTTCTCTGGGTTTAATTTTAAATTATGTTTTCGACAAAGATCAAATATGCTTGTCAAGTTCTTGAACATGTGCTGCTCTGAGCAGCCGATAACTACTAGGTCATCCATATAGAGAAATGCTTGGGATGGCTCTAGGCCTGAAAATGCGAGTGTCATCATTCGCATAAATGAATTTGGTCCTACCTTAAGACCATATGGTAACCGCGTGAAGCGATAAGAGCCAGTGCTCGTTGAAAATGATGTTATATTTCTAGATTTTTCATCTAGTTCAATTTGGTGAAAACCTGACATAAGATCGAGACCTGAAAAATATTTAGCTCGTCCTAATTGGTCAAGTATTTCCTCAATTCTTGGCAGTGGATATTTATCTGCTAAAAGTTTTTTGTTAATTTGGCGATAATCAACTACTAAACGCCATTTTTTCTCCTTTGAACTTGGGAGAGATTTCTTGGGTACCAAGAGAAGTGGGCTATTGTATTCTGAGATAGATGGTTCTACTATCATCTTTTATTAGTTTTTCGACCTGCCTGTTAATTTCTGGCTTTTCTGTTTCTGCATTTCTGTAGTTTTTAATATATACGGGTGTTTTGTCTGCTAATCTTAATTTCTGTTTATAAAAATTGTTACTTGAAACTGCTTCTGTTTCTAGACCAAATATGTCACTGTATTTGGTACATAAGTCAGTAAGCTTGTTTTTAAATTGTTCAGGGAAATTTAATTTATTTATGACTTCATCTGTTCTATTGCCGGTATTTATGTTGTTTATTTTGATGTCATATTGTTGTAATGACTAAAATTTTACTTCGGGATTTGAAATTTTTATATGCTTACTATTTGTATTTAAAATACGGACTATTGCGCTATTACTTTTTACGATACTGTTTGCTATTATTACCCCAGGGTGTATTTCTTGGTTTGGTATAAGAACTGTATCTTCATTTGTCAGAAGCGTAATTTTTCTTATAAATTCTGATCTAGCTGGTAACAATATCGAGTTATCAATATCATTATGTAATAGCGGTACATGTATTTGATTATTAAGTGATTCTGGTTTCATGATGAGTTCATCATGTTGGTAATCTATTATGCAATTGAATTTTCTGATGAAGTCTAGTCCAAGAATTCCATCGCAAGGTATGGGAAATTCATTGTGGACTATTTGGAAATTGTGACTGATTACAAAGTAATCGAAAAGTAGATCAATTGTGGATTGTCCAATTGACTCTATTGTTCCCTGTCCAATTCCTGTTATACTTGTTTTATAGTTTTGATTTACATTTGAATCTGTTTTATTGATCTTTAAAATTGAGACATTTGCTCCTGTATCTACTAGCAGAGTCAATGGTG
This sequence comes from Drosophila borealis, assembly GCA_035045885.1. NCBI lineage: Eukaryota > Metazoa > Arthropoda > Insecta > Diptera > Drosophilidae > Drosophila > Drosophila borealis. Next base: position 38,009 of record JAWNOR010000367.1, on the reverse strand, counting down.
TATTATTTTTCCTATTGTATATTTTGATGAGACTACTGAGACTTAGATTTATATGATAAATTTGTATTACTCGTTGCTCAAGGGGGTTTGTTAGTTTTCCGAGTTGCCTTGTGTAACTCGGATCTGGTTTTGCTGTCTTCCTCTGTTTGACCCGCCTCTATATGAGCCGCCTCGAGGATTGCCTCTGTTATCATTGTTTCTATTAACATTATTATTATTTCTGTAGCCGCCTCTGTTGTATGGTAGGCCTCTATAATTATCTCTTCCGCGGTTTCCACCACGAGGATAGTAATTTTGGTAATAAAGGATAGTATTGGTTTGTCCGGTTGCTTCTGTGCAACTATTGACAAATTTGGAAATGGCATCATTCATGTTATTGAATGTGCCTTCCTGCATGATAAGTTTTACCTTATCAATTGAACAATTTTGGGTCATAGCTTTTACAGCTGTTGTAGTGCTGTATTTGTTTGCTAGGGATTGGCTTAGACCTTCACTGATATAGGCGCCTTCAAGGGCCTTTACCAGTTTTTCCACCTCTTGGGTGTATTGGTTTGTGGTGGGTGTAGCCGTTTTATTTTTCTGTTGCAGATTAAGAAGCTTAGCAGATAAAACTTCTACCGATTCTCCTTTTACTGCATTTGATAGTTGCGTAATGATTGCTTATTAAATTTCTCGCATGGCCTTTTAGCTTAGTTTTTATAAGGCTTATGGCTGTTGGCTCATGTATGCCTTTTAATGTTTCTAATAGATTCAAAGAATCAAGAAAACTTTGTAGATTTTCCGGCTTACCGTCAAACTCTGGTATCAGAGATGTGGCTAGCTTGATAAATTCTACAACTGTTTGTGCCATGTTTACTAATTTTGTGTCTTCTACTTGGTCGTTTGTCAGGAGTGACTTAACAAATGTTACCGGCGTGTTTAATGCCGATGGTAAATAAAGCTTGGGATTGTACTTTTCGTTCAAGCTTACCAGGTTATCCCTTAGACGTTGTAAAATGTCTGAAGTTTGGACTCTGTGTAAGCTTGTGAGTTTATGCTGCCACTCCTCAATTAAACTCCTCATTTCATTCTATTCATATACAAGAATCTCAGTGTGTTTAATTATGGTCGGTTGCAAAACTGGTGCGCTCTTATTTAGGCACTTATATGATTTATCGAAATTCGATCTATGCAGCTTTATTTCTTCAGCTATCTGGTGCCATTTTTAAATCTTATTTATGCAATCGGACCATTACTATTGTTGCTGGTCCCAAAATTGGGTGTTCTTCAGTAATTATTTTGACAGACATATGGCAACGTATTAAGTACTAATCCCTTTTCTATTTTCTGGCAATGTCTTAACGGACTTGTGTTAGTGTCGTAAGTTTCTATATATTCTTGTTCGAATTCATATACTGTAATGAATTCGCTGTGTAATCGCAGTACGTTTCGTGCGCGAATACGAAAATCTGGCTCATCTCTATATGTGAGCCTAATGATGGATTCTATATCTGTCATTGTTAAAGAAAATTTTTGAATTTTAGATTTTTTTCTAAATCATTTGCCCTACTCAAGTAACGTTTTTTGATTTTTTTGTTATGCATCGCATAAATTTTGAGTCCTAGAGAAATGACAGATGCCACGGCTATGATAAGCAATAGAATTGCAATGTCTTCCAAATTTTCTTTATGATCGATTACTTTAATATTATTGATCACATTTGCGGCTGATTTTTCAACCTTGGACTCGTTTGAGCCCATTTTAGTGAAAATGTCTTGGATCTTTGTATTCTAACTGAACGAATTATTACTTTGAAATATCTTTTTAATTTCTTCTTAGTAATGCTTTTGTACTTATGTACAATTAGATATATATATCTATATATATATATGTATATATATTTTTTTTAAACGGAATTATGTGATATAAATCTATTTTAATTTGAAAAATTTGGGTTAATTAGGGCATACGGTTGGCTGACAATTTTTATTTATACAATTAATAGTCCAACCGTATGTGTTAGTAAAAGCATAACAGATTGTAGTATTTTTCAAGTAGCGCTTTCGCGCATCGACTTGAATTAGAGCTTATGTTTAAGGGCAATTTAGGCATTGGCATCATTGCAGCCCTTATTGCGTTGCTTCGCACCAGTACGAAGTTGTTTCTCGATGAGCTTAAGATTCTCCATGTGCTTATCTTTTTCCCGGGGCGTTATCGATGTTTTGATGAGGTCCTTTATAAATCTTCTCTGTTGTAGTAGTTTGATTCTTTGTCCGCTTCTTTTTGTCTTTTTCTTCTGTTTCTTCTCTTGTCGCGCCCTGTACTCAGCTATTGTGAGTGGGCGCGGTCCATCGCTTGGATACACCTCCAAGGCCTCTTTCAGGCTGGGTGCGTCCCTTTGCTCAACAGGAGCAGCCTCTTCCAGTCCAACGTTGCTCATTTATTGTTACTTTTAGTTGTCATTCCAGAGTTGGCGCAAGTTGGTGCTCATATATTTTAGCTTTTAGTTTTCACTTCCAACGTTGGTACAAGGGGCGGACTGCCTCTCACACTTTTATAAACTGCTGCAGCTGCTCATTATATTTGTAATCCGAAGATTGCAGTGTACTGTACGGGGCCTTTGTTAATTATTGGCATTTATTCTTGAGTTACAGAATATATATCAGAAATTTGTTTTATTGTCAGAAATTGTTGTGTTTATTTATATTTGTTTAATACTTTTTTCACTTCGGACCAAGTCACGGTCGCCATGAAATATCTTTTTATATGTCGAAAGATATTATCGGATATATTTGAGTTGATAAGTAAAACACATGCACGTCAGTGCGATCTGAAGTTCATATTGAGAATCCTTTAATTGTCTTTAAAAATATTCTAAGCCTATGGATAACATATATATAAACTTATGCTGTTATCGGTTAGAGAGAGAGTGAGTAGCTCGCATATGCCTGTATTAGTGAGCATATATATTGCTCACGGAATGTGCTCAGACGGAGCGTGGGATCTGCAGCGTAAACATAAACGGTCAGCTAGTGAGGCTAGTGAACCGCGCTGCGTAATACGAGACCGAGCCAATACATACACTGGCTCTGGGCTTGTTTACGTTATTATTGTTATTGTATGCAACAAAGTGCTGCATACTTTATATTTGAATACAGGGTATTCTGTACGGGCATATACGCACTACAATTCATTAATTTTTTTTTTTGTTAGGATAAATCTTAGTTTTTTTCTTTATATAATATATTTTTAAAATATGTGCATATCCTTTTCCCCTGATTGGAAAAAGAATGTATTATAAAATATAATTTTTATAACGATAATTTTTTTAATTGATAATTACTTTGTGGCTGATCAGGCCTAAAAATGTAATATGTTCTGTGCTCGAGCTAAACAAAGTTTTTATTAATTTAAACCTGTTTTTATTAACCAATTGGGGTCTTTTTCCTACATCTTCTTTTATGTTGTTTCTATCTTCTATGCTTATAACCTTATGAGGTCCTAAATATTTACTTTCTAGCTTATGAGCTGTGTCGTTCTTTAGAACTAAATTTCGTATCTCTAGTTATATGTCATCTGGATATTTATCGTATTCCATCTTTCGTTTTTCTTTTTCTAAATCTATTAAAGTTTTTACACTTTTGTAAGCAATTTCCAATCTAATCTTAAATTCTTTTGCGTAGGCGTCTTTGTTATATAGTGGGTCCTTTCTAGTTTGGTTATTAAATTCTATGAACTGTCTTGGTAATCTACCATAAACATGTTCGTATGGACAGTATTCATCTACTGTCGATGGTGTAGTGTTAAAACAATATGTGAAATAATTCAGCCATATGTCCCAATCGTTTTTGTCTTTCGAACTAGTGGTATTTTAATTAGATATTTATCAAAAGCTTTATTCGATGTATTCGTTATTGCTATTGGTGCTTTTGTATGTGTTGTGGTTTTTGCTAATTGGCATTTCACAAATCGCTGAAACACGTATTCATTATATTCGTATGTAGAGCTTTCAAAATAAGTTTGAAGCAAATCGGACACAACCACATAGTACATACATACATTCGATAAATAAATCCACAAATCATATGTACTATGTGTGTCCACATATAATATTTTTCAGTGCACAATATACAATAAATTAAATTGTAATGAAACAACACAAGCACGTCATTGCTGGTTTATCTTTAGAATGTTCTTTATTCCGAACTCTGTACCCTTCAAAACCTAAGGTATAGATATTATTATATGTACCGCTCTGTCGCAGCAGAGCATAATTAAAAGAGAGAGAGAGAGAGATAGAGAGAGAGAGAGAGTTTGTGTTATGTGCATGCATTGTTGAGTACATATATGGTACTCTTGGTACATAAGCAAAGTGTGGGATATGCGACGTCAGCTAAACGGCCAGCTAGAGTAGTAGTGGTCCGCGCTGCGTAATATGAGCCTGAGTCAAAAAACTCAAGTGGCTCTGCGCGTTTGGCTTTATGCTTGTTATTGTATGCAACAAACTGCCGCATACTTTTGTATTTAAGTACAGGGTGTTATTTAATGCATATACACACTACACCACCCCTTTTAGAAGAACAACGTAATATAATGTAGTTGCACAATTAACCTTTATTTATAACTTTGTATTGATAAACTTAATGGGACTTGATGATTGATGAGTGAGTTGATGTAGAAAAATGAAATTAGTTTTTTGTTTTATATTCAAATTTTTATATTCATTAAATTTTTTTTTTTTTTTGTTAGGATAAATCTTAGTTTTTTTCTTTATATAATATATTTTTAAAATATGTGCATATCCTTTTCCCCCGATTGGAAAAAGAATGAATTATAAAATATAATTTTTATAACGATAATTTTTTTAATTGACAATTACTTTGTGGCTGATCAGGCCTAAAAATGTAATATGTTCTGTGCTCGAGCTAAACAAAGTTTTTATTAATTTAAACCTGTTTTTATTAACCAATTGGGGTCTTTTTCCTACATCTTCTTTTATGTTGTTTCTATCTTCTATGCTTATAACCTTATGAGGTCCTAAATATTTACTTTCTAGCTTATGAGCTGTGTCGTTCTTTAGAACTAAATTTCGTATCTCTAGTTATATGTCATCTAGATATTTATCGTATTCCATCTTTCGTTTTTCTCTTTCTTAATCTATTAAAGTTTTTACACTTTTAAAAGCAATTTCCAATCTAATCTTAAATTCTTTTGCGTAGGCGTCTTTGTTATATAGAGGGTCCTTTCTAGTTTGGTTATTAAATTCTATGAACTGTCTTGGTAATCTACCATAAACATGTTCGTATGGACAGTATTCATGTACAGTCGATGGTGTAGTGTTAAAACAATATGTGAAATAATTCAACCATATGTCTCAATCGTTTTTGTCTTTCGAACTACTGGTATTTTAATTAGATATTTATCAAAAGCTTTATTCGATGTATTCGTTATTGCCATTGGTGCTTTTGTATGTGTTGTGGTTTTTGCTAATTGGCATTTCACACAAGTTTTCACATACTTTGGAATTGTCTTAGTCATTTGGGGCCAGTAATAGATTTCTTAATTTTTAACAGGGTTCGCGTAATCCCTGTATGGCCTCCCTCTATAGGATCATCATGATATTTCGACAGTATTGCTTTTATTTGGGTTTGGTAATTTTTGTCTATTTGTGTTATTTTTATTAATGCGCTACTTTTAATGAATTTAAATATTTATTGGCCATATTTTTAAATTCATTTAATGATACAATTTCGAAAATTTGTTAATTTGGTGACAACTATAAGTCAACAATTTTGTGTATTTCGGCTTCTGAATTGCCTATGAAAAAATTGAACTGATTCGAATTTTTCTTTGGAGTACAAATCGTTAACTGCAAATTGTGAAATGATTCGCTTTCCTCTTTTTAAGTAAACAATTTATATTACCGAATTTAGGATTTACAAATTTCTTTACGTCATTATTGCTAACGATTTCATAGACATTGGGCTCTTGTAGATCTTTTTGCAATTTTATTTTTTCATCTGCGCGGATGTTTTCCTGTCTTTTTAATGATCTCGTTTGAACCATTAATATTTTCCTGTTTATGTCAATTAGTGTCTCTATGTTTATTCTGGATAATGCATCCGCAACATTGTTATCTTTCCCCTTGAGGTATTCTACCGTAAATTATTATTCTTCTAAGCCTAGTCTCAACCTGGTTAATTTTGATGTTGGATTTTTAATTGAAAACAAATAAGTTAGGGGTCTATGGTTTTAACTAAGAAATGCCTTCCATAAACATATAGTCTGAAGTGTTTTAATGTCAAGTGAATAGCAGCTTATTCCTGCTCTGTATTTGATATTGCTTTTTTCCTGTATGAAAGCTCGGGATGGGTATGCAATTGGCAATTGCCCATCGTATACTCTTTGGATAGTACAGCATGTTTAATTGCATCTGCGTTTATGCAAAATTCTTTGCCGAAGTCAGGGTATTGCAATAATGTTGGTTTCATTAATGCCTTTTTTAAATATTAAAATGCTTCTTCGCATTCTTTTTTCCATTCGAATTGGACATTATTTCTGCACAATCTGGTCAATTATACTCTTTGGATAGTACAGCATGTTTAATTGCATCTGCGTTTATGCAAAATTCTTTGCCGAAGTCAGGGTATTGCAATAATGTTGGTTTCATTAATGCCTTTTTTAAATATTAAAATGCTTCTTCGCATTCTTTTTTCCATTCGAATTGGACATTATTTCTGCACAATCTGGTCAAACGACGTGAGTGTTGTGCGAAGTTGTGTATAAATTGTGACGCGGATTCACCATAGACCCACCAATATTATAAAATAAAAACACACAATAATCATAGGTTAAGAGCAAACAATGGAGTATAACGAAATCTGAATAAAATTACTTATCGTTTAAGAGTACGTACATTAAATTAAAAGAGGCCGATTGCAATGAAATTGCGTGAGCTGCTGAAGCTGATCAGCAACATCACTTGGATTGCAGCGAGAGTAAGTACAGAAAATGCGCGTGCGACGACGGACAACAAGAGTTAGGGGAAACGCGAGGTAACCGCTAGGTTAGGAGTATAGAGAAGGAGTTAAAAAAGTGACGGCGCAGCAGGGAAAGTTGAACAGAAATAAAGTGCGAATTATAATACACAAAGTGCTTTGGTGATCACATTATTTTGTACAAGTTGGCTGCATAGACCGTTTAGCGATTGTATGTGTTTTGCAGGCTTTTTATTCTGTGGCGGAGTGATCCCAGCAGCACCTTCCCTTTTCCCAAAGATATAAATCCCTTTGTGGCGGAGGCTTCCCGACAGTTCTCTAAGCCCCCCTTTCCAGCTTTACTTCTCGGCAAACTACAAAATTTCTTGTAGAGTGAACTTGGTAAGATTGAGGTTTACCACACTTGCCAAGTTGCTAATTTACAAGTGGCGGCCGAGCAGGGACCCTAGGCGTAAAAGGGCGTGGCATTAACGTGGCCTAAAAGCCCCTGTTAGTGCCACCAGAGTGGATTCAGGATCAAAAAGGCAGTGTTAGCTGAGAAGTTAGCTGCCCGCGGCATAGAAAAGGGAACACCAAAATTCCCACTGGGCTGTCAGCAGCAAACACACATGTACAGGCAGGGAAGTGATGGCATGAGAGAAATAGCAAAGAAGAGATACGAAAAACTAACAGACGGCCATAAAACTTCGCGCTAGTGTGTGCGCTCACACACTAATACACGCTCACACGCACAATCGTGTATCGGGAGTTACCAGAGCGCGTGCCAAAGGCACAGCTGGCTGAGCCTAACGTGGGGCAAATCGCTTGGTACGCGTCGAAATTGCGCTGTAAGTGAGCGCAGCGTGGAAAGTGCGAAAAGTGCGGAGTAACAATGCCGTCGGCATAACTTGAACTTGCCTTATGATAAGTGGAGTTTTTTTTCAATTACATACACAACCAAAAAAAAAACAAAAAACTGGTACGATACAAGTGCGCTAAAGTTTTTTTGGCTTTTTTTCTAGTGCTCAAAAAAGAAAAAATGGGATAAAGTGAGAGTAGACAATGAGAGTAAACTTACTTTTTAGGGTGGTCAACTAAAGTGCGAAGTGACTTTTGTTTTGCGATTCGGTATAAAAATAATAAAAATAAAGTTAATTAAAAATAAAAATAATTAAAAATAATAAAAATTAGTTAAAAATAAAAATAATTAAAATAAAATCAAAATAAAATAATCAATAATAAAAATAATTAAAATAAAATCAAAATAAAATAATTAAAAATAAAAATAATTAAAATAAAATCAAAATAAAATAATTAAATAAAAATAACTGAAATAAAATCAAAATAAAAATAATAAAAAAAAATTAAATAATAAAATAATTTAAGAAAAACAAAATTTAAAAAAATAGAATAACCAAAATAAAAATCAAAATAAAATAATCGGAACCAGGAGAGCAATAAGGACAGACTAGCCTACGAAGACAGAAGTACAACCCAAAGAAGGAAACGAAACTCGGAGCTCTGTTATATGATCAACAAAGATAAGAGGTTACGTACGAAAGGATGAATACGGGTGAGTGTCAGAATCCAGGGGTGGGCGTGCGTTGGGTCCACTTACGACGAAAGGAGGAGCTGGAGTCAATCACTCGCGAGTTTGGGTTGAGCGACCTAGGGCGGGTCGAAGACTTGCGTCGGTTGGCAAGTTTCGTCTCTGGGGGTTCGCACTCGGCTAGCCGAGCTGGAGGCCAAATAAACTCGGACCCCCGAGCAGAAAGCCCAGCCTGAACCCGACACCGTCGAATGGGATCGGCGGTCGAAATCCGTATCGGATTCCGGCCCACGTCTGTGCACTCTTGGCCTGGTTCATGACGAGCGGGCTTAGGGACGTGTCATGGGATGAATTCAAGGAGGGATTCTCAGATTTCTTCTTGCCCCGCGATAATTTGAATTGTTAGAAGATGAAATCCGAATTCGTCGTTAACGAGATGGCCAAGGATTCAAACAGTATGTGGTGGACATAAGGGCGTTGATGCACCACGCTGTCTACAGCCCGGAGAGAGAACTAAGTAGAATATACGACAACGCAGCCCCAGAGTATAAATTGTATGTGCGGAGACACGATTTCTCATTGCTGTCGCAGCTCATACAGCTAGCCGTCGAATACGAAGGGATAAAACAGCAGGGTCAACAGTACCCATCTGGTTCGCGATCTCGAAAGGGAATAGCATGGGCACGTATCTAGGCGACGGCCAAACGCAGACAACGACTGGCATAAATAACCCGTTCAAGGTAGCCTCATCGCCAGTCGGCGGGGGGGCTCTCAGTGGGGCGGTTTCAGGGGCACTACCGGCACCGAGAGAAGAGGCTGCAAACAGGTTGATTGGTCAGGAATCTGGAGGGAGTAATCATGGCATCAATGATAGATCAAGTGATTTTAGGTATAGGTTTTCTCCGTACGATAGGCACGGGAAAACCCGGCCGCGAGAACTAGTCACGAGGCTAGTAGCGTGAAGGTTCTGGAGAGGAGAGTCCTAGTAGTGTGCACATCTGGCAAGCAGACCTGGAGCCAAGTCCGATTGTGCTGGTGAAAAAGAAAAAGGGAATGGCGAATGTGCATCGATTATAGGCAGCTCAATGCACATTCACGCGCGCTACATATCGACGCTGGATCTGAAGCAAGGATATTGGCAGATACCCATGGAAGAAGGTAGCAGGTAGTATACCGCGTCCCAGGCCGGGGGCTGTACCAGTGGAAGGTGATGCCCTTTGGTCTGCACTCGGCGTGCGCCACGTTCCTGAGGGCATTGGATTCAGTGATAGGGCCGGAAATGGAGCCCCATGCTTTCGCCTATCTGGATGACATCATCGTCATAGGTGCGACCAAGGAGCAACACGTGGCTTATCTGGAAGAGGTGTTCCGAATACTGAGGGAAGCGAACCTGAGACTAAACGGAGAAAAATGTCGATTCTTCCGGAAGGAGCTGGTGCATTTGGGGCATGTGATGAGTGGCAGCCCCATCGAATTGCGACAGTGTATCAACGCTTCATTCCTAATTTTGCGTCGGTGGTGCATCGGCTGGCACACTCCTGAAAACGGGGAAAGCATGGTCGAGGGGCGATCACGGCCTCGGCGCCATCCTTACACAAACCATCAACGGGGAGGAGCGAGTAATTGCATATGCCAATAGGAAGCTCCTGAAGGAGGAGATCAACTATTCAGCTACGGAATGTCTGGCTATAGTTTGGTCTATCCGCAAGTTGAGGTGCTATTTGGAGGGTTAAAGGTTTGAAGTCATTACAGACCATATGGCACTCAAATGGCTTAATTCAATAGATATTCCATCTGGAAGAATCGCTTAATCGGCGAGGGAAGTTAAACGTAGTAGCTGACGCACTATCCCAACAGCCACTAGAGACATGTTGTCATGCCCTGGAGGAACAGCACCCCTGCGGATGGCGCTCACGCATGCTGGGAAAACTCACTAAGAAGCCAGAGAAGTACCCAGCCTACGCTGTCAAGAACAGCTAAATCTACCACCACCTAGGACACCGAGCCGTCGACGAGGACTACGTACCGTGGAAATTATGTGTCGTCGGCAATCAGAGGCAGAGAGTCTGCAGGAGTGCCACAATGCCCTGACGGCGGGTCATCAAGGTGTGAGGAAGACGATATCTAAGCTAGCGCAGAGGTACTACTAGTCAGGAATGTTCCGGGACGCCGCACGACATGTGAGGTGCTGCGAGGTGTGCCAAAAATTTGAAGTGGAACAGGTGAAGCTGGTGGTGAAAAATAGATTAAGAACAATTTGTAACAACCCCTAAGTTTAACTATTTATAAGAAGAGTCGTTGTGAGCTGAACCATAGGAACGTATAAGAGCAATGTAGGCCGAAGTCGTTATTAGGGGGAGGGGAACGGAATGATAGAGAGGTTAAGTAGATGGTTTATAATAATTCCTATCTCCACAGGTAAAAAGGGAACGTGACCTTAGTTTCGAAGTTGAGTGGGAACGAAACAGCGACAAGAGCCACGACTAGTGGCAATGGGGTCATTGCCATTTCATTTATGATAAAAAATTGGTAGCATGGCAAACTAAAAATAATACTTGAAGGAGGCACATTCAAAACGATGAATGAAAAAATATATCCATTGCAGTTTAGAAATGACTGGCAATGTAAGCTGTAAGGTAGCTACTGGCCGGGGTACAGATCTCAGTCTCACCGGGGTCAGCAATTTACAAGACATTTGTGGATTTGCTAGAACGGTGGCAGACAGCAACTTTAAACCAACTACTACCGGGCAATAGCCTCGTACCGCCTACACTACCAGGCAATAGTCTCGTACCAGCTACACTACCAGGCAAGAGCCTAGCACCACATTCACTTCACTTAAGATTGGGAAAGAAGCTTATGTTAAACATCGGCTGTAGCCGATGTTCGAGAATAAGCCGAATAAAAAATAAGAAGAACAAGCAGACTTCCTATACTAATTTCATTTTTATTTATGTGCCCCGTTTATTACTTATTAAACGCTACCCTACTAGGTTCCCTAAATTAAGGCCCTGCCGCACTATTGGGACCTAGCGCTGCGCTGCACACTAAAAGTATCTTTTCTTTCTCTTCCTTAATACGCGTGTACTCACCCTGACGCTCGATCACAAAGTGCTTGCTTCGGCCGCTCAACTTCGCCGCGAGCTTTCGCGAATTCGCCTCGAGCTTTCACTCTTCGCCGCTGAATTGAAGCTGAGCTCTCGAGACGGTGTTGAGCAACCGATCAGAAACGCACTGTTGCTGCGGCGGCCGGCTGTTTAATTCATACTTAAATTATGAGGGTCCTTGCCCTTAACTGACTTCAATGCGTCGGTACTTTGCCTTAACTATTTTTATTACAATGCTTATACTATACAATACATATATCCTATAACTATAATTATGAACTGTGGGGTGGCCTAGTTGCCGCCTCACACCCCCCCTTACTTCGACGATAATACCGTCGCTTCCCCGGGGGCGTTTATTGCGGCGATGACTTTTGGGTCCATCCGTCAATTCGACTTATTCATAAACTTATCCATTACTTAGTTGTAAGTACCCTTTCCTCAGAGTGCGGCTCACAATAAATGAAATCTACTCTTGCTATTCTTAACGTATTTTTCGGCTATTCCTCTAGGTCTGCTGGCACGCTTTTCTTCCAAATCCATTGGTGACCCGTTAGGGGCCATCGAATTTGGGTGCCAATTTCGCACCGAAGCCCTCAGCGGCGTTGGACAGTTGGTGCTGCCGTAACAGGACCATCGAGTCCAACGAATGCCGCCTCTCATCTCCGCAGGTTGTAATGTCTGCCCTGGTCCTTCGATGCAAGCTGGAGATTGCTGTGCACGACATAAAGGACTTCCTTCAATCTATCCGCATTTATCCTAGGGTCGAACGCACTAGTTGCAGACTCCAGAAACCCCTGATCGTACAGAGCGGTGTGCAACCGTGGCTCCCTTCCCTGCATCAGGAAAGCTGGACTGAATCCTTATAAGTCACGCACACTTGTGATGACCACATGCGATATCTCCGACAAGAGCTCGTCCCATCAACTCTGGTGGCCTTCGATAAGCTGCGCTATCATGGTCTTTACGGTCCTGTTCGTCCTCTCGGTAGGATTCTCTTGCGGACAGTACAGAGCGGTGTACTGGACCTCTACATCCAGGGACTCCAGAAACGACTTGAAATTACGGCTCGTAAACTGTACCCTGTTGTCGCACACAAACTTCTTGAGCACCCCGAACCTACTTAGAATCCTCTCTCAGAATGCTATCTGCAAGTGTGCCGCCGTAGCCCACCCATTTGGATTAGGCATTATGGAACACCAGTAACATCGTGTTGCCATGTCTCGACCGTGAAAGGGACCCGACGAAATCCGCGCAGAGCACTGCCATCGGCTCCGCTACCTGTCTCGTCAGCATGCGACCAACCGGTTTGAGTTGCTCGCTCTTGATCTTCTGGCAGACTTCGCAACATGTCACGTATTTGGCGGCGTCGCGGAACATCCCTAGCCAACATCACGCCTTGATGCACGGCCGTGGGAGCATCATGACATTCCCGCTATACCCTCTGCCGTTGACCACTGGCCACGCATAGCTTCCAAGGGATGTAGTCCTCGTCCTCCACCCCGTGGCTTAAATGCCTATATAACTGCCCATTTTCTTCTGTGTAGTCCGGGAACTTGGCTAGCTCTTCGGCGATTCTAGCACGCATACCCGCGACCCATTTGCAGGGGGCCAAGGCTACCACTGCCTGCTGACAGCTCTCTAAAGGATGCCGAGCTTCCCTCAACGGTAGTGAACGCCAAACTGGAACTGTTGAAGTTCCAGTGCCCATCGCGCGATCCTTCCTGAAGGGCTCTTTATCGAGTTGAGCCACTTGAGTGCCGAACCGGTACACCTCTAGGTAGCAACGCAACTTCTGCATCGACCATGCGATTGCCAGGCACCTTTTCTCGGTGGGGGAATAGTTCAACTCGGCTTTCAGCAACTTCCGGCTCGCGTACGCTGTCACCGGCTCCTGCCCTTCTTTCGTCTGCGTCAGCACTGCGCCGAGAAAATACTCACTCGCGTCGGTCTTCAAGACGAGCTTGGCGGAAAAGTCCGGACAAGCCAATAAAGGGGCAGTCGTCAATCTTCGTCTTCGTCATCCTTTAATTGAAGAAATGCCTCCTCCTGTTCTTCATCCCAAGCCCATTCAATGAGACGACAATTTTACAACAATAACAACACTATAACAAGAGACATACATTAGAAATGTTACACATAATAAACACACCAAGCAACAGACGACTAAACTACAAAACAGACACCGAAAACTGCGCTCACTTATACAGATATTTATTGAATTGTAAAAAATTTCAATCTCCTCGTCAAAAAGCACAGACGTGTAAAAAAAATTAAATTGTTTAAGTAATTGTGTGTAGTTGCAAGCTTTTTTGCAACCAATTAATTCTAACTGCTTGTGCAGCGAAATTCAAACACTTAGATTAGTTTTCAAATGGATTTATTTGCCGCGCAGGGCACTTATTAGAATTTATAAGTTTTATATTGTTGCTTGGCAGCCAACTCGAATTAGTTGTGCCTAGGTTGCGATCAAACGAAAGACTAACTAACTATGACAATATGTAAAGCGAATCGAAACGAAACTCCAATAAGACGCTCGCCGGTTAGAGCGAAGGGCAGCAATGCAAAGCAAAGCAATGCAGAAGGAGAGTGGGCAGCAGCTTACAAAGAGCGCGCAAAAACTATTTGCTCTTAGGCAGTAATTATGATTGTTATTTTCTGCTGTTGGATGATGTCCGCAGCCGTTGGTGTTATCTCTGCTGTTACTTGACCAAACATTCTCCCCCCGTTGGAAGGCAAGGGCTTTCAACATCATCCTGTTTGGGCAGCAAACACAGCTTTCGTACAGCTCTACGTATGACTCCAGTCGCAGTTTGAAGCACAGCAACTCTGGATACCCCATCAGATCCAGAGATCAGCTCTTGCACTCTGGCGAGTGGCCACTTCAGCGGCGGTAGATTCTCATCCTTTACAAGGACAACATCGTTAATGGAGAGTCCAGGCTGAGGAGTGCGCCATTTGGAGCGCTGTTGAAGAAGCGTCAAATACTCTTCGCGCCAACGGGCCCAGAATACTTGTTGGAGATATGTGACGCGCTGAAAATAATTAAGCCGATTGAAGTTAAGCTGCCTTAGATCGGGCTCAATGTATGATGAAGATGGCGCTGTACCCAGGAAGTGTGCGGGTGTCAAGACGTCAAGATCACCTGGATGCTCTGAAAGTGGAAGTAATGGTCGAGAATTAATAATTGCCGTGATGTGGCAGACGAGCGTACGCAGCGAATCGAAATCCAAAATGGAAGAGCAAACAGATCGATAAAAGTGGTGCTTAGCAGTCTTCACAGCGGCTTCCCATAGTCCACCAAAGTGCGGAGAGCGAGGAGGGATGAACAACCATTCAATTGAGTCGGTTAGGCAAAACTCGTTAACGGCCTTGACATGCTCGTCACTCAGGAACAGGCGGCTCAGATCTGCTAGTTCGTTCTTGGCACCTACGAAGTTTGTCGCATTGTCAGACCAGATCCTTGAAGGTCGAGAGCGAGTCAGGATGAAACGGTTTAGGGCGTTTAGAAACGATGTTGTGGACAAGTCCTTTACAAGCTCTAAGTGCACCGCCTTTGTAGCGAAGCATATGAACAGACTGATATAGCATTTCACTGGTGGCCTGTTGCGCACTTCGTTCTTGTAGTAAAATGGTCCACAGTAATCAACGCCAGTGACCATAAAGGGATACGATGTATCAAGACGATCAGCTGGTAGGTCTGCCATTATATGCTCGGCCAATCGTGGCTTGGCACGAAAACAGATTATGCATTTGGCAACAATACTGGAGACTGTTTTTCGACCGCCAATGGGCCAGTACTGGAGCCGAATCGAAGACAATAAAGCGCGAGGTCCAGCGTGTAAGTTTCGTTTATGAAAGTGAACTATGATTGCTCGCGTCACAGGATGCTGACGGGGCAATATAATCGGATGTCGCGCTGAGAAGTCCAACGACGAGTTTTTCAGCCGTCCACCGATGCGGAGTAGGCCGAAGTCGTCAAGGAATGGTGCAAGAGAGGCCATTGAGCTAGACGGTTTGACATGCCTTCCTTCCTTCAATGCCTTGTAGTCATCGCTGAGAGTAGCCATTTGCACTGACCGCAGCAACCAATGTGTGCCATGATGCAAGTGGTCAACAGTTAGTTCAGCTCCTCGGATTCGATTTACAAATTTGTAAACATAAGCAAAGACCCGCTGCAGCTTGGAAAACGAATTGATGAACTTGCAACCAATCGAGAGATCCGGTTGCGCTGCAGTTCCGAGGAGTACCTTGTGTCGAAGTTCTGGTAAGGATTCGACAGGTACACAGGAGGCAGGCCACTCTTCCTTTCCCTTACTGAGAAAACTCGGACCATGGGCCCATAATGGAGACCGGAAGAGCTCACTAGGCAGCGCTCCTCGTGAAATTATATCCGCCGGGTTTAATTCAGTGGGAATATGATGCCATTCCATTCCAGTGGTGAGCTCTTGGATGGCTGCGACTCGGTTGGCAACGAAAACATTGAATTTCGAAGCATCATTGCGAATCCAAGCCAAAGTCACGGCAGAGTCTGACCAACAGTAATACCGACAGTCGAACACTTTCATTTGGCATATTTCGCTGAGAAGTTGAGCCAGTAATGCAGCTCCGCAGAGTTCCAGCTTTGGTACCGTGATGGTTTTCACAGGCGCGACACGCGATTTGGAGCATAAGAGACGCACGCTGGTGTTGCCATGGCACTTTGAGACTGTATAGACGCATGCTCCATAAGCGCTTAGGCTGGCATCACAAAATCCGTGAATCTCCACTGTACTGTCTGATGAGAGTGCTCGACGGGGATACTGGAATTGCTGAGTATACTCAAAATCAGCGCAGAAGTTGACCCAGGCTGTGCTTAAGTGTACGGGCAGGCTCTCATCCCAGTCCAGCTTTTCTCTCCAGAGATCCTGCATAAAAATTTTCGATTTTGTTATTACGGGACCAACAAGACCAAGGGGGTCGTAAAAGCGAGCAATTGCGGAGAGTATTGACCGTTTTGTCAGTCTGGAGGGCAACCTCAGTGGAGAGAAGGAGAAAAGGAAACAGTCTGAAGCGGGATCCCAAACGAGGCCTAACGTTTTCGTGATGTCACTGCCATCGTCAAACTTAAGCAGCGTTTCTCTATCCTCTTCCGGTATGTTTTGGAGTACAGCTGTGTCGCTAGAACACCATTTTCGCAGCCTAAAGTTCCCTTGGCGAGTAGTCCAGATGTTTGTTTCAATATCTCAATTGCTTCTTGAACACAGCTACCACCAGAAATGAGATCATCCACGTAGAAATCTCTTTTAACAATGTCAGAGCCAATAGGGTAAGTTTTCTGCTCATCCATGGCCAGTTGGTGCATAGCTCGCACTGAGAGAAACGATGCTGGTTTTGTGCCGTAGGTGACGGTGTCTAATTTGTAAATCTGTATCTTCTGATGCTGAGACTCACGCCACAAGATACATTGAAAATAACTGTCTTCGGGTTCGACTCGTACGCATCGATACATTTTGCATATATCGCCTGTCAGGGCGACTGCAAATGTACGAAACCGCATCAGTATCGAAAACAGCTTCGGTTGGATGGTAGGTCCTGCCATCAGTGCATCATTCAGCGAGTGTCCAGAGGTAGTAACTGCCGAGCCATCAAACACGACCCTTAGCTTGGTTGTAGTGCTATCCTCCTTCAGCACGCAGTGATGTGGCAGGTAGTACTTGCATTGGCCCAGTGCAGCTGAGGTAACAAGTGACATGTGACCCAAGTCAAGATACTCCTTGATAAATGCTGCATACTGGGGTTTCAATAGTGGATTACGGTCTAGTTTTCTTTCTAAGTTCAGGAATCGACGAACCGCCTGTTGATAGGAGTCACCCAGCGGATACATGCCTAGTCGTAGCGGTAAACGAACTGAATAGTCGCCAGTCGACAGACGTTTAAAATTGGCCTGAAAGTGTGCCTCACAGTCGCGTTCCTCCTTGTTTGGTAAGGACTCAGGCTCGGTGCAGCATTCCAATTCCCAAAAACGACGGATTAATTCATCAATCTCTGTATTAGGCTGCAGATGCGAGTCAACCAGCAGATCTGGATTCACCATTGATCTCATGGCCATGAATGATGATTTTCCAGCATGTGAGGCACCTCCCGTAGCCACCCAACCAAGGCGAGTCTTTTGCAATATCGGCAGTCCAGCAGCTAGTTTAATCTGGCCGACGCATAGCAGATCGAAGAACAGGCTGGCTCCAATCAACATGTCGATTTGCTGAGATTTAAAGAATTCAGGATCAGCTAGTTGTATATTTGATGGAATGTTCCATGATGCAGGGTCAAGAGTGAAGCCAGGCTGATTATCGGTGATGGATGGTGCAATCAAGGCCGGGATGCATGTGGAGTACTCCGACACTCGAGATTTGACATTGATGTTGACCGAAAACCCATCGGACGCAAATGCTGCATCACCAATGCCAGAGACGATTGCTGTTGACTTGAATTTGCGCAGCTGGAGCTGATGAGCAAGACGAGAGGTGATGATGTGCAACTGCGACCCAGAGTCGAGCAACGCACGGCAGGGCACCAAGGAGCCAGCGCGATTTTTCACGTTGATGACGGCAGTGGCAAGCAGGACAACATCGTGCTTGAGATGCTGGGCGGTAGTGAGAGGCGAAGATAAAAGTGCCGCCAAGGTGTTTTGGGATGACGAATAAGTTTCGGTATCTTGAGCATTGTTTGGGCTAGAAGCAGCGATGTGACTGCTTGTGTTGCCAAGATGCAACAAGCTATGATGTTTGCTTCCACAAACTCTGCAAGCGCTGGAGCCGCAGACTCTCAGCTGATGTCCCCTTTGCAGGCAGTTTAGGCACAGCGCAAGCCGCTTGGCTTCGTGAAGGCGCAGCAAGGGCGATAAATTTGCGAATTGCAAACATTTATAAATAGAGTGGCCTGCGACTTCACAAAACACACAAGCACTCGTTCCATTCCTAGTCACTACAAACGTTCTTCTACTACTGTTGTTCTGGCCCACCTGGGAGCTAGGCGTGTACATTGCCGTAGCGTGATCCGCATTTTCCAGCCTTTGGCAACGCCTCTCTATGAAGGTTGTAAACCGCTCGCATGATGGTATGACGTCCAACGGCGCATCATCCTCCCAGCTAGCCTGCGTAACGCTATCTAGTTTTTGCAGCAACGTATGTACTATGACGCAACCGGCGATCTGTTCCACACTGCCCATCGATTTTAAAGCACGTAGATGAAAGTTGAGCTTATCTGAAAATTCGCGCAGCTGTGCAGTCGCGACCTTGTCCACCTTTCTCAAACCCAAAATTTCAGCGATGTGTGCCTGAAAAATAAGACGCTTGTTATTAAAACGCTTATCAAGCAGTTCTAAAGCGGCAGCATAATTAGCGTTTAAAATTTCCAATGAGCGAATTGTATCCAGCGCTGTTCCTTTAAGGCATGACCGTAGATGCTGGAGTTTTTCAATGTTGGTCAAATACGGATCCTTGTCAATGACCGTGGTGAACAGGTTCGAGAAATCGGCCCATTCTGTGTAGCCTCCACTAAACTCCGGCAATTTAAGTTGAGGCAATCGACAGTGGTTTGGAACAACAAAGGTAGAACGCGAGTCATCGGCTGCGGCTGAATTGAAGGTGGAACAATGCGGAATCTGCTGAACCTTGCTTCGATTTCCGCGCTCGCGTTGAAGGGACAGCCGTAGCTGCCTAATAGTTGACTCAAAACTTGTCTGAAGATCCTCCTCAACGCTGGCATGATCCACCTCCAACAAACCATCACAGACTGTCTCAAATTTCGCCTGCAAGTCAGATGCCATGCTTATGTAATCTTGCAGCTCGTAGTCATCAACATCGCGAAGTCGAGCGGGATCAAGTTCCGAGGACAATCTATTGAGTCGATTAATTAAATTCTTGATCTTTATTTTAAAAACAGCAGCCTGGGTTCCAACCGCCACTTGACTAGCTGATGTCGCCTCATCATTTCCATTTGCACTTGCACCTTCATCAAACATTATGAATGTAGCGCACAACAAGGTTCACACAGCCGAACTACAATACAAGTCTGATCGCGCAAGTGTTCGTTCGAGCGAGTAGCGTATAGCGGGTTATAGCGCGCAACGATTAACGGGGATTTGCTACGGCGTTTATGTATAACAACCAACTGTATGCAGATGCGCAAGCAAACGGCTCACCACACCGCTTTGCCCGAACTGATAACTGTCCGTTGACACGACAAGAACGAAGTACAAGAAAAAATAGAAGAAATGAAAGAGAGAATCACGTCGGGGTCACCAAAATGTGTAGTTGCAAGCTTTTTGCAACCAATTAATTCTAACTGCTTGTGCAGCGAAATTCAAACACTTAGATTAGTTTTCAAATGGATTTATTTGCCGCGCAGGGCACTTATTAGAATTTATAAGTTTTATATTGTTGCTTGGCAGCCAACTCGAATTAGTTGTGCCTAGGTTGCGATCAAACGAAAGACTAACTAACTATGACAATATGTAAAGCGAATCGAAACGAAACTCCAATAAGACGCTCGCCGGTTAGAGCGAAGGGCAGCAATGCAAAGCAAAGCAATGCAGAAGGAGAGTGGGCAGCAGCTTACAAAGAGCGCGCAAAAACTATTTGCTCTTAGGCAGTAATTATGATTGTTATTTTCTGCTGTTGGATGATGTCCGCAGCCGTCGGTGTTATCTCTGCTGTTACTTGACCAAACAAATTGTTTTAATTTTATATAATGTATCTTAATGTTAATTGTTTTTTGTTTTTGTGTAAGTGCCCTGAAGACGGTTGCTGAAGTGCAGCCGAAATGTATTGGTTAAATTCAAACAAATAGCGTTTTTAATTTTGTTTAGGATAAAAAAACCCGGACCTCGAGACAGCCAAACGAACAATTATCAAATGGAAAGGTTGCCAAATACAACATTAAATATTTTAAAATTTTTTTGTTCTCTTCAAAAGTTTAATCCAAATGAACAAAAATAGGTTGGTTCGGATTTGACAATAGTCAGACCAAAGACAATACGGCCAATGTGGTCAACAATGACAAAATAGTCGATCATACAGATAATATTATATCACTGTGAATCTTGCTCCTTATATTGACAATTGTCTTTGTTGCTCAATTCATTCTAACATTGTATGTTAAACATAACAAAATTATCAAAAAAAGATACATGAGCAGAACAAACAACCTCGACCATGTTCAATTTTTGCTTAAACGGTAGTTTTGTTTGTAACCAAGATATAAGTCAAAAAAAAATTTCTTTTTAGTTTTTAGAAATAGCTAATATGTTTCTGTTAGAAAGCCACTCATTAGGTGTATATTTCCTACATGGTTAATAGTTAATATGTTTCCGACGATAGAAAACATCTCATTAAGTATATATTTCGTATATTTCATACGATTACCCCATTCATGGATTTCCCAAAAATACTTGCAAATATCACAGAATTTCGAAATGAATTTAAAAAGTCGTGTTGGTGCTTAAATAAAAATCCACCCAGAGTACTATTGAAAGCGTTCAATTCAGCAAGCCAAATTTTAATTAACAATTTAGCAAAGTGTGATTCGTTACAGTCCTTACAATTAAAGGACTTAACCAAAAAGCTAAAGAAAAATCTCTTGGATGTTGCGGAACGACACACATTACATTTTCTAGTTCCCAACACTTTAGATTTTCAGGCCGAGTTCGATGAATCAGCTTTACTGGAATCAAAATTAACAGAATCGATAAAAACAGATTCAGATGTAGAAGAAAAAAATGTTCAAGATCCGACAAATTCAGTGGAATAACCAATACCTGAATTGTCAGATCCAGAATCTTCTGATACTGAAACAAACTCAAGCGCAATAGAACAAAAACCTATTACAATGTCAGACAAATCGACTGCCCAAAGGGCATACATTAAAGAAATATCGCATGCTATTCCAGAATTTGATGGAAAGAAAATCCATCTTCAGCGATTTATTACTGCTGTACAGAAATGACTAGGCAATGGAAGCTGTAAGGTAGCTACTAGCCGGGGTACAGATCTCAGTCTCACCAGGGTCAGCAATTTACAAAACATTTGATTGCTAGGACGGAGGGATTAGGGGGAGAGGAATTGCTTTGAACCACCCATACTACCAGACAGCACTCTCAAACCAACTACTACCGGGAAATAGCCTAGTACCACCTACACTACCGGGCAATAGCCTCGCACTAGCTGCTCTACCGGGCAATAGCCTAGTACCACCTACACTACCGGGCAGTAGCCTCGTACCGCCTTCACTATCGGGCAATAGCCTCGTACCGCTTACACTACCGGGCAATAGCCTCGTACCACCTTCACTGCTGGGCAACAGCCGCGCACCACATTCACTTCACTTTAGATAGACGGTTGTGTTAAACATCGGCTAATGCCGATGTTCGAGAATAAGCCTCATAAGAATTAAAAAGAATTAGCAGACTTTCTATACTTACTTCATTTTTATTTATATACCCTGTTTCTTATTTATTAAACGCTACCCTCTCGGTTCCCTAAGCTAAGGCCCTGCCGCACTGTTCGGAGCCCTGGCCATAAACATAACGGCTCCTTGCCGTGGATCAAAACTGTGGGGTGGCTGATTCATGTAGCCACCTGACACCCCTCGCTTACTTCGAGAAGTTGATGTTGCGTCGCCTCTTGCGTTCAACGTGACGCTGTAAACCTGGATTCCATCGGACACGTGGAAGCGGGTCGTCTCTCGCTATGAGCTCTACTACGCCTGATGACAGAGGCGTTCCGCGGGGAAACACCTCCCAGCCCTCGGGGGTGAAATCAGACACGGGGGTCTCGACGGGGTTTCTGACGGTCTTCGTCGGCGTAGAACTCCTCGGCGCGACCTCAGGGCCGGCATTTCGTGAGACTGCATTATGGGTACGAGTGGGGGCATCACGTCTTCATCTCTGATCTGCTGCTCTTCCGCGACCATCTGACAGGCGGCCAGGGCCTTCTTCTGCGCTCGCTCCTGTACGTTTCGTGAGGCCACTACCCTCCTCGGGACCTTTGGCAGATAGCGTAGAGTTATCCAGGGAAATTGGCTATCCGGGTCTACCTCAAGACGGTGTGTGGCGAGGCGGCGGCGGAATAATAGTTCTTCTGATTCGTCCTCCGTCACTAGCTCGTAAGTCGCCGTGGGCTTCGGCGTCGTCTGGTTCCTTTCCTAAATCGAGTCCGAGCTGCGGCGGAGCTGGCCTGCTTCCGCGCTGGTCACTGGGGCGTCGCGCGCTACCTCCGCCGGAGACGATTCAATTTCCGGGATCGACGGGGAAATTTCCGTTCCTCGAGACTCTATCGCTTTGGATTCCCGCATTGATGGAATGTGCTTGCCGTCTTGAGCGGTGGGAGCTCCTCCACGTGGTCGCGCTGGCGACTTCCACCGCCGGGTCCGTGGAAATGCTCGGTTTTTCCGTTGATTGCTTTCTCGTCCGACGAGATTGAAATAATTTCCGGGACCATCTGTAATTTCAACTTATTCGTTAACTTATCCCTTACTTATTTGTTAATACCCTATCTACATAGTGCGGCTACCACTCTACTAAGCCTATTCTGACTACGCTTCTAGTGTTAGTCTAATCTAAATTTAGTACTAGGGCTAGGTTAGGCGAAAGGTTTTTCCCCTTCGTAATCAGTCATTCCTTGGTGGAATAGCTTCCGCTGCGAGATATTGGCCACCCTCTTCATTCGTTCGCCCGGCTTCACTAGGCGCACGATGTTGGGGGATATGAAATTGATGACCCGATAGGGGCCGTCGAATTTGGGTGCCAATTTCGCGGCGAAGCCCTCATCCGCGTTGGACAGCTGGTGCTGCCGTAACAAGACCATCGTATCCAATGAAGGTCGCCACTCTCGTCTCCGCAAATTGTAGTGCCTGCCCTGGTCCTTGGATGCGCGCTGGAGATTGCTTTGGTTGACATTAAAGATTTCTCTCAACCTATTCGCCTTCGTCCTAGGGTCGTACGCACTAGTTGCGGAGTCACCTGATCGTACAGAGAAGCAGACAACCGTGGCTCCCTACCCTGCATCAGGAAGGCGGGACTGCACCCTCTGCGCTATCATGGTCTTTACGGTCCTATTGGTCCTCTCGGTAGGATTCCCTTGAGGGCAGTACGGGACGGTGTACTGGACCTCTACACCTAACGACTCCAGAAAAGCCTCGAAGCTACGGCTTGTAAACTGTACCCCGTTTTCGCACACGAACTTCTTCGGAACCCCGAACTTACTCAAAATCCTCTCTCGGAACGATGTCTGCAAGTGCTCCGCCGTGATCCTCCTGAGAGGGACCAGTTCCACCCACTTCGAGAAAGCATCATGAAACACCAGTAGCATTGTGATGTCTCGACCGTGGAAGGGGCCCGACGAAATTCGCGCAGAGCACTGCCATCGGCTTCGCTACCTGTCAGCATGCGACCGGCCGGTTTGAGTTGCTCGCTCTTGAACTTCTGGCAGACCGCAGCATTTAAGGTACTTGGCGGCGTCGCGGAACATCCCAGGCCAGTAGTAATTCTAGTCCAACCTCGACACGGTTTTTCTCACGCCTTGATGCCCAGCCTTGGAAGCAGCATGGCATTCTTGCAATACCCTCTGTCGTTGATCACTAGCCATTAGCTTCGAGGGAATGTAGTCCTCATCGTCCGTTCGGTGGACCGAATGCCTATATAACTGCCCATTTTCTTCTATGTATAGATACCGATAGCAGCCGGTAGTAGGGAATGAACGGCGTTCACAGTCCCAGGATGAGGTCTTTGCCAATAGCGGGTGATGCCATTTGGCTTACATTCAGCGTGTGCAACCTTTCATCGATTCTTGGACACGGTAATAGGGCCGGAGATTGAGCCTCATGCGTTGGCCTAACTAGACGATATAGTGGTAATAGGGGCAACGAAAGAACAACATGTAGAGAACTTGAGAGAGGTATTCCGCCGGTTAAGGGCAGCCAATCTCAAGCTGAATTAGAAGAAATGCAGCTTCTTCCACGAGAGGCTGGTCTACCTGGTGCATGTTATTTGTGGGGAAGGGATACGTGCCAATCCAGAGAAGGTGGAGGCGATACGTAACCTTAGGGCCCCGACTAATTGAAACTGAGTTGCGGCAATCTCGGGATTGCTTCATAGTACGGGTGTTTCGTTCCCAACTTTGCGACTCAGGTACAGCCGCTAACGGGGCTCTCAAAGAAGAGGCTTGTCCGGACTTTTCCGCCAAATTCGTCTTGCAGACCGACGCGAGTGAGTATGGCCTCGGCGCAGTGCTGACGCAGACGATAGAGGGACTGGAGACGGTAATAGCGTACGCGAGCCGGAAGTTGCTGAAAGCTGAGATAAACTATTCCGCCACCGAGAAAGAGTGCCTGGCAATCGTATGGTCGATCCGGAAGATGCGTTACTACCTATAAGGGTACCGGTTCGACGTGATAACGGATCATCTGGCACTCTAGTGGCTCAACTCGATCGAGAGCCCTTCAGGAAGGATCGCGCGATGGGCACTGGAACTTCAACAGTTCCACTTTGACGTTCACTACCGTCAAGGGAAGCTCAACGTCGTGGCCGATGCACTAACAAGGCATCCTCTAGAGACCTGTCAGCAAGCAGTGGTGGCAGAGGCCCCCTGCAAATGGGTCGCGAGAATGCGTGCTAGAACATCGGCATTAGCCGATGCTCAACATAACCCACTTTCCCAATCTAAAGTGCAGTGAATATGGTGCGAGGCTATTGCCCGGTAGTGTAGGTGGTTTGAGGCTATTGCCCGGTAGTATAGCTGCTGCAAGGCTATTGCCCGCCTATGGGCTTACAATCTGTTACATGTAGACCATTCCAGAGGCTATATATTGATTTATTGGGGCCCTACCCAAGAAGCAAGAGTGGTAATGTGGGATTATTAATTGTGTAAGCCCATTTTAGAAAATTTTATTGGCTGCACCCGCTAAAAAATACACATCTTCCTATATTCAGGAGGTTCTATTAAAGCAAGTTTTTTACTGTTTCGGAGTGCCCGAGACCCTGATTAGTGACAACGGCACACAGTTCCGAGCCAATGATTTTAATGCGTTTCTTATGGAACTGCGCATAAAACATGTTTATACAGCGTTATACTCGCCACATAGCAATGTGTCAGAACGATTGAATCGTTTATTCTTAGCAATTGTTCGTGTATACCTTAAATGGGAGCAAACCGAATGGGATAGATACATTTCGGCCATTTGTGTGCACTAAGATCATCTTTGCACCAATATTTAGATTGCTCCCCTTTAGGTTGCTCCCCTTTATACTTTTTGGGCTAGACATGATTACTCATGGAGCAGATAATCGTCTCCAAAAAGAAGTGTCGCGCTTAGAAGAGCCCATATGGCCATTACAAAGAACAGATAATTTGGCCTTGTTAAGAAAATATATACAAGCCAAAGCGTATGAAAATATAATTTATATTCCAAGCCTGTCTCCCTTAAAAATGGCCAAGAAGTTTTTTGGCGGAACTTTACTCTCAACAAATTCTCGCAAAATTTCAACGCGAAATTGGGACTACAATTTGTCAAGAGTCGGATGTAAAAGAAGCTTGGCAATAGTTTTTATTTAGTACAAGATTTACAACGGCGTGAATTGGAATCGTCGTCTCCACTTGTCATCCGGGAGCAGGAGCTTTTTCTTCGGAAGCATATAAAAACCTGAGGATAGTAGCAGAAGGCCTTTTTGCTGATATAGGGCCCCAAGGAAGAAGATTGTCGTTGTCACAATATTGTTTGAGTTAAATTAAATAAATAAAAAAAAAACGAATATAGAAAAACCCAACAAAAATCCACCCAGACATTTGTGAGACAATTAGGCACGGGAGTCACCAGAAATGCTTGAGTTGTGGCAATACCCGATGAACCAAGACGCTCACGTGAGACGGACACCCAAAACCCTAATATAAGGGCATCCCATCTTTGCTGCAGCTTCTAATAAAGCAGAGAAGAGGGAAAAGAGGAGTAGGTATGCGCACATAATAATAAGATTGCAGACCGTGAAAAATAATATAGTGTTTTAAAGAGCCTGACTATTCCGATCGTCCTCATCCGGATCGTTGCTAGTGCTCCATAGGATCACAAAGACAAAAAAAATGTGTTGCCCAAGCTAACCAGCATAATTATGGGTTATAGGCTAATATTTTGCCCATCAGAGTGCCATTTCCTGAAGCAAGTCTGCTATGCCGATTGGAACGGCCGATGGGTTCAGGAGACATTGTCGCTCATGGCGGTCTCAACAACCCTATCCGGATCCCCATCGCAAACCTAGTGCAAAAAAATACAAAAAAAAAAAACAATACAACAGATTTAAATGAACAGAAAAATGTATAAAATTTTTGTGTGCAGTGCAATAGGATATAAACCCTCCAGCAGGGAATTAGAAATATTAAAATTTTTTTATATAAATTTTTTTATGTGTATACGAAGCATGTTTGTACAAAGCAAGTCAGCATTACTCTCGCTCAGAATAAAATCCCACAGCAACAAAACAAAAATATAATAAAAAATTTTTGTATATTAATATTACAAAGACAAATAATAAAAAAAATATGCATAATAAATAAACAAATCTAATCAAAAAAAAAGGAAGAACAAGAAGATCCATACCATACTAACCCACAACTCACAAACTAAAGGGGACTACGCTGACTACGCTTCTAGTGTTAGTCTAATCTAAATTTAGTACTAGGGCTAGGTTAGGCGAAAGGTTTTTCCCCTTCGTAATCAGTCATTCCTTGGTGGAATAGCTTCCGCTGCGAGATATTGGCCACCCTCTTCATTCGTTCGCCCGGCTTCACTAGGCGCACGATGTTGGGGGATATGAAATTGATGACCCGATAGGGGCCGTCGAATTTGGGTGCCAATTTCGCGGCGAAGCCCTCATCCGCGTTGGACAGCTGGTGCTGCCGTAACAAGACCATCGTATCCAATGAAGGTCGCCACTCTCGTCTCCGCAAATTGTAGTGCCTGCCCTGGTCCTTGGATGCGCGCTGGAGATTGCTTTGGTTGACATTAAAGATTTCTCTCAACCTATTCGCCTTCGTCCTAGGGTCGTACGCACTAGTTGCGGAGTCACCTGATCGTACAGAGAAGCAGACAACCGTGGTTCCCTACCCTGCATCAGGAAGGCGGGACTGCACCCTCTGCGCTATCATGGTCTTTACGGTCCTATTGGTCCTCTCGGTAGGATTCCCTTGAGGGCAGTACGGGACGGTGTACTGGACCTCTACACCTAACGACTCCAGAAAAGCCTCGAAGCTACGGCTTGTAAACTGTACCCCGTTTTCGCACACGAACTTCTTCGGAACCCCGAACTTACTCAAAATCCTCTCTCGGAACGATGTCTGCAAGTGCTCCGCCGTGATCCTCCTGAGAGGGACCAGTTCCACCCACTTCGAGAAAGCATCATGAAACACCAGTAGCATTGTGATGTCTCGACCGTGGAAGGGGCCCGACGAAATTCGCGCAGAGCACTGCCATCGGCTTCGCTACCTGTCAGCATGCGACCGGCCGGTTTGAGTTGCTCGCTCTTGAACTTCTGGCAGACCGCAGCATTTAAGGTACTTGGCGGCGTCGCGGAACATCCCAGGCCAGTAGTAATTCTAGTCCAACCTCGACACGGTTTTTCTCACGCCTTGATGCCCAGCCTTGGAAGCAGCATGGCATTCTTGCAATACCCTCTGTCGTTGATCACTAGCCATTAGCTTCGAGGGAATGTAGTCCTCATCGTCCGTTCGGTGGACCGAATGCCTATATAACTGCCCATTTTCTTCTATGTATAGATACCGATAGCAGCCGGTAGTAGGGAATGAACGGCGTTCACAGTCCCAGGATGAGGTCTTTGCCAATAGCGGGTGATGCCATTTGGCTTACATTCAGCGTGTGCAACCTTTCATCGATTCTTGGACACGGTAATAGGGCCGGAGATTGAGCCTCATGCGTTGGCCTAACTAGACGATATAGTGGTAATAGGGGCAACGAAAGAACAACATGTAGAGAACTTGAGAGAGGTATTCCGCCGGTTAAGGGCAGCCAATCTCAAGCTGAATTAGAAGAAATGCAGCTTCTTCCACGAGAGGCTGGTCTACCTGGTGCATGTTATTTGTAGGGAAGGGATACGTGCCAATCCAGAGAAGGTGGAGGCGATACGTAACCTTAGGGCCCCGACTAATTGAAACTGAGTTGCGGCAATCTCGGGATTGCTTCATAGTACGGGTGTTTCGTTCCCAACTTTGCGACTCAGGTACAGCCGCTAACGGGGCTCTCAAAGAAGAGGCTTGTCCGGACTTTTCCGCCAAATTCGTCTTGCAGACCGACGCGAGTGAGTATGGCCTCGGCGCAGTGCTGACGCAGACGATAGAGGGACTGGAGACGGTGATAGCGTACGCGAGCCGGAAGTTGCTGAAAGCTGAGATAAACTATTCCGCCACCGAGAAAGAGTGCCTGGCAATCGTATGGTCGATCCGGAAGATGCGTTACTACCTATAAGGGTACCGGTTCGACGTGATAACGGATCATCTGGCACTCTAGTGGCTCAACTCGATCGAGAGCCCTTCAGGAAGGATCGCGCGATGGGCACTGGAACTTCAACAGTTCCACTTTGACGTTCACTACCGTCAAGGGAAGCTCAACGTCGTGGCCGATGCACTAACAAGGCATCCTCTAGAGACCTGTCAGCAAGCAGTGGTGGCAGAGGCCCCCTGCAAATGGGTCGCGAGAATGCGTGCTAGAACATCGGCATTAGCCGATGCTCAACATAACCCACTTTCCCAATCTAAAGTGCAGTGAATATGGTGCGAGGCTATTGCCCGGTAGTGTAGGTGGTTTGAGGCTATTGCCCGGTAGTATAGCTGCTGCAAGGCTATTGCCCGCCTATGGGCTTACAATCTGTTACATGTAGACCATTCCAGAGGCTATATATTGATTTATTGGGGCCCTACCCAAGAAGCAAGAGTGGTAATGTGGGATTATTAATTGTGTAAGCCCATTTTAGAAAATTTTATTGGCTGCACCCGCTAAAAAATACACATCTTCCTATATTCAGGAGGTTCTATTAAAGCAAGTTTTTTACTGTTTCGGAGTGCCCGAGACCCTGATTAGTGACAACGGCACACAGTTCCGAGCCAATGATTTTAATGCGTTTCTTATGGAACTGCGCATAAAACATGTTTATACAGCGTTATACTCGCCACATAGCAATGTGTCAGAACGATTGAATCGTTTATTCTTAGCAATTGTTCGTGTATACCTTAAATGGGAGCAAACCGAATGGGATAGATACATTTCGGCCATTTGTGTGCACTAAGATCATCTTTGCACCAATATTTAGATTGCTCCCTTTAGGTTGCTCCCCTTTATACTTTTTGGGCTAGACATGATTACTCATGGAGCAGATAATCGTCTCCAAAAAGAAGTGTCGCGCTTAGAAGAGCCCATATGGCCATTACAAAGAACAGATAATTTGGCCTTGTTAAGAAAATATATACAAGCCAAAGCGTATGAAAATATAATTTATATTCCAAGCCTGTCTCCCTTAAAAATGGCCAAGAAGTTTTTTGGCGGAACTTTACGCTCAACAAATTCTCGCAAAATTTCAACGCGAAATTGGGACTACAATTTGTCAAGAGTCGGATGTAAAAGAAGCTTGGCAATAGTTTTTATTTAGTACAAGATTTACAACGGCGTGAATTGGAATCGTCGTCTCCACTTGTCATCCGGGAGCAGGAGCTTTTTCTTCGGAAGCATATAAAAACCTGAGGATAGTAGCAGAAGGCCTTTTTGCTGATATAGGGCCCCAAGGAAGAAGATTGTCGTTGTCACAATATTGTTTGAGTTAAATTAAATAAATAAAAAAAAAACGAATATAGAAAAACCCAACAAAAATCCACCCAGACATTTGTGAGACAATTAGGCACGGGAGTCACCAGATATGCTTGAGTTGTGGCAATACCCGATGAACCAAGACGCTCACGTGAGACGGACAGCCAAAACCCTAATATAAGGGCATCCCATCTTTGCTGCAGCTTCTAATAAAGCAGAGAAGAGGGAAAAGAGGAGTAGGTATGCGCACATAATAATAAGATTGCAGACCGTGAAAAATAATATAGTGTTTTAAAGAGCCTGACTATTCCGATCGTCCTCATCCGGATCGTTGCTAGTGCTCCATAGGATCACAAAGACAAAAAAAATGTGTTGCCCAAGCTAACCAGCATAATTATGGGTTATAGGCTAATATTTTGCCCATCAGAGTGCCATTTCCTGAAGCAAGTCTGCTATGCCGATTGGAACGGCCGATGGGTTCAGGAGACATTGTCGCTCATGGCGGTCTCAACAACCCTATCCGGATCCCCATCGCAAACCTAGTGCAAAAAAATACAAAAAAAAAAACAATACAACAGATTTAAATGAACAGAAAAATGTATAAAATTTTTGTGTGCAGTGCAATAGGATATAAACCCTCCAGCAGGGAATTAGAAATATTAAAATTTTTTTATATAAATTTTTTTATGTGTATACGAAGCATGTTTGTACAAAGCAAGTCAGCATTACTCTCGCTCAGAATAAAATCCCACAGCAACAAAACAAAAATATAATAAAAAATTTTTGTATATTAATATTACAAAGACAAATAATAAAAAAAATATGCATAATAAATAAACAAATCTAATCAAAAAAAAAGGAAGAACAAGAAGATCCATACCATACTAACCCACAACTCACAAACTAAAGGGGACAACGCCGGGGACAGCTTTTTGAAAGCTTTCTCGTTATCTTTATCCATACATAGAGCTTGAACAATGCTTAAAAGCGAGAGAGCTTTCAACCACATATACAAAGTAACTTAATAAAAGAACAGCTGATCGGTAACAATTCATCGTGTGTATGCTTTGCATAACTCGAAAGCTTAATGCAGAGGAAGGTAGTAGAAACTGCTGATTTGCTTTGTGTCCGTTCTTACATAAAGTATGCGCCCACTAGTTTGTTTATTTTAAAATTTTTTAAATATTTCTTATTGATTATGTTCGGACTTTAACAAATTTTCACACGTTTAGTTACTTTAAAAAAAATATATTTGTTGGATCAAAAGCGTTTTTTTGACCTTTTAAGAATCTTATCTCAAGTGGGCGTGTGTGGATGGTATGAAGTTTTAATAAAGGTTTTACAACTTGATGAGCAACACGACTGACTTCTATGATGATGCTTACAGAACTGATATCTTAACATAAATTAAGATTAAAGGGACCGAGCAATTACAGAGTTCGAAAGAGAGCGAGACTTCGTACATGTGTATGAGTGCTTATGACATTCAAATAGAAGAGAATTAGCATAATCTTAACATAATCTGCTTTGACATTGCTATTGATACCCTGACTAATGTATATATGAGGTATATGACCGAACATCCCGGCCGCCTTGAAAGAATTATCTTTCAAGAGACAGGTAGAACAGCTAGCTTATGTACTGGCCGGCAACAGAGTCCAGAGGCAGTGCGAATATATGCGACACGAACACGGTCATCTTTGCCACTCACAACAGACTCAACACGCCCTAATTTCCAGTGTAATGGCGGTGTGTTGTCCTCATGTATGATGACCATAGAGTCAACTGTGAGATTTGGGGAAGCCGAAGTCCACTTTGTCCTGGCTCGAAGCTCGTTCACATACTCCGCAGACCAACGACGCCAGAATTGCTGTTTAACAGCTGTGATCTGCTCGTAACGATCCAAGTTGGAGATGTTGTTGGTGACAATCTCACGCTCGGGCAAAGCGCGCGGTGCATCTCCATTTAGAAAGTGTCCTGCAGTGAGAGCGCTGAAGTCGTTGGGATCAGATGATAGCGGTGACAGCGGGCGAGAGTTGAGTACTGCTTCTATCTCAACGACTGCGGTATTCAGTTCCTCAAAGGTGAACCGGGTGTTAGCGAGGGTACGCACCAGCAGACTCTTTGCGCTCTTGACAGCGGCCTCCCAAAGACCGCCAAAGTGTGGAGCCCTAGGTGGAATGAAATGAAAGGTTATCTCTTCAGAGGAACAATATGATAGGATAGCATCTTGAGTGCTAGTGTTGAACATGAACTTCTTTAACTCGAGTAGCTTGTTGGATGCTCCGACAAAATTTGTGGCGTTGTCACAATAGATGTGCGATACTGGTCCACGACGGGCAACCATGCGTTTCAACGATTCCAAAAACTTATTCGTTGAAAGATCTGACACGATTTCAATGTGAACGGCCTTTACGGCCATGCAGACATATATGGCGATATAGGATTTTGTGGGACCCTTGCCACGTATTCGAAGATAGGTGTTCACTGGACCGCAGAAGTCGACTCCAACGTGGCGAAATGGCTTGTCTGTGGATAAGCGCTCAGGTGGCAGGGGACCCATGACTTGACGAAGTAGAACTGGACGATATCTGACACAGTGTACACAAGAACGAACAATGCTGCGTGCTAAAGCTCTTGCGTTTATGACCCAGAATTGAAGCCGCAGCAGTCCGACTAATGCCTTTGGTCCTGCATGGTAATTGCGCAAATGAAGATGCCGAACATAATTGTGGACAAATTGCGATTCCTTGGGAACAAGTAAAGGATGCCTTTGACGAGAGGGGATATCAGCATGCTCGAGTCTGCCGCCAACCTTAATGAGCTCGTATCCAAGAAGAGTCATCTATGAAGGGGCTGAGATTGCTTTTCAAATCTTTTTGTTTCCTTAGCAATTGCAAATCTTCCTTGAAATAGTGCTGTTGGATGATCCTGATGATGCAGTGCAACGCGTGGCGAAGCTCTTCTGGGCATGGCGGCGAACTTTCGACAGGGTGTTCCTTTTTGGCAATATGGTAAAACCGGAACATATATGCCATAACTCGAAGCGCCCGAATGTATGAATTAGTTCCGTTCAGCCAGTCCAGAATAGCATTACTTTCGATAATTGCAGCAAATGTAGACTTCCGTTTTTCAGCATCGATAATGTCCATGTCCAAATCATTGTCAAATTGTTGGCAGGGCCATTGAGTCTCGGAATCACGCAGAAACGCAGGTCCTGTAAACCAAATTGATTGCTGGAGCTCATTAGCTGGGCATCCACGTGACACGATGTCAGCAGGGTTCAATTTTGACGGTACATGTCTCCACTTTCCATCTGCTGTTTGATCTTGTATAATGGATACTCTATTTCCAACAAATGTCGACAAGGTGATAGAGTGTTGTTGCAGCCAGTGCAAGACAATCTGCGAATCAGACCAGAAATGCGCGCTGTGCGGCTTGCCGATGAATATGTTTTTGACAGTTGTATATAACTTACTCAGAAGTTGAGCTCCGCTTAACTCTAATCGAGGAAGCGTCAGCTTTTTGACAGGAGCCACCCGAGATTTAGCAGTCAGAAGCTGAACCTGGACATTGCCATACGAGTCCGTGGAACGCACATATACGCAACAGCCGTAAGCACGTATTGATGCGTCACAGAAAGCGTGCAGTTGTATGTCTGTGAGCTCAGCTTGCAAGCAAAAACGGGGGACTGAGATCGACGACAATTCCTTGAGAGACGTTACGCAGTTTCTCCATGCTTGTAGAAGTGATTGCGGAACAGATTCATCCCAGGCGAGTTTTATCAGCCATAGCTCCTGTATGATGATTTTCGAGACGATAATGATTGGTGCCAGCAATCCTAATGGATCGAACAGAGAAGACGCAGTCGAGAGAATAGTCCTCTTTGTGACTGTTGAATACAATTTTTTGGGTTTAAATTCAAATAGTAGCACATCACGACGTTGATCCCAAGCTACGCCAAGTGCGCTAGTGACAGCGTTTTCATCCAAGTTTAAATCCTTTACCGATTCGTCGTTCCTGACGGCGGGATGATTGGAGTGCCACTTAACCAATGGGAAGTGTCCTCGGCGAAGTATCTCGGTGACCTCGTGTTTGATGTTCTGCAACTCGATGAGCTCGTTTGCTCCGCATAGCAGATCATCAACATAAAACGATGATTTTACAATGGATGCGCCAATGGGAAACTCGTTGACATGCAGATCTGCCAGATATTGCAAACTGCGAACTGCTAAGTATGGGGCCGAGGCCGTTCCATACGTCACTGTATTTAGCTCAAAGGTCTGCAAATCGGCATCAGGGGATGCTCTCCAAAATATATATTGAAATTTCCGATCCACTGGGCTGACTAAAACTTGTCTATACATTTTCGTAATGTCCGCTGTGATGGCGTAACGAACCAATCGAAAACGAAGGAGAAGTATATACAGATCTTCTTGGATTGTTGGGCCAACGAGAAGCAAATCATTCAATGAATGCTGGGACGATGTAGTGCACGAGGCGTCAAACACGACTCGTAACTTCGTTGATGCACTGCTTGGTTTAAAAACACAATGGTGAGGTATATAAAAGTGTGGCTCACTTAATCTCGGATTCGTCACTAAAGTCATATGGCCAAGATCCTCATATTCTTTCATGAAAGTTACATATTGCGATTGAACAGTGGGCTGCTGACTGAGGCGCCTCTCGAGCGATAAAAAACGACGACGTGCAACATCGCTTGAGTTGCCAAGGCACATTGGATCTCCCTTGAAAGGTAGACGCACAACAATCCTGCCGTTATTCATCTGTGTTGTCCTTGAATACATATCTTCACAGAGCCGATGTTCTGGATTGATTGACTTTGGAGAGTTTTCTAGAGCATCAATGCTCCACAGTAATTGAAGATTTTTGTCAATTGACTCCTCCACAGAAAGCAAGCACGTTGATGACTGCTTAGCTGACTGATGACGATACTTGCCAGACACAACCCATCCAAGCAACGTTTTCTGAAGGACTGGCAAATTGTCTCCGAGCTTAATCTGTCCAACAGCCAGGCATTCGAAAAATGCCTCGGTGCCGAGAAGGAGATCAATCCGACCTGACCTGTGGAAAGTTTCGTCCGCAAGTGGTGTATTCGCGGGCAACCTCCAATCTGAGGTGTCGATTTCCGAATCCGGCTGGTAGGCAATGTGAGACGTTATGCAGAACTGTAGTGTTACTTCAAATGGTGACAAACGAGATTTAATTCCAGTAGTTGTACAGTTGTTAATTTGAGTCGAGGTCTCTCCTATGCTGCGGATTTCGAAATGATGCTTCTCACGGCGTAGATGCAGCCGTTGGGCGAATTGATCAGTTATGAAATTGACTTGGGAACATGAGTCAAGCAATGCTCTGCCTTGTTTATACGCCCCTGATGAATCTCGCACTAGTACCTTTGCAGTAGCAAGAATTATTTGTCCGCCTGGCGATTGATTCATATGCGAGTGCGTTGCAGCAGGAGTCGTTGTTGAGGACATTTGCGCCATGGATGATGGCGATGTAGACGATGATGATGCAGGCGGTTGGCCAAAATGCAGAAGCGTGTGATGGCGATGCTTGCAGCTTCGACAACGATTGTTAGACGGACACTGAGCCATCCGATGTCCTAATTGAAGGCAATTAATGCAAAGTCCAGCATTTTTTACGACTCCGTACTTGAGTTTAGGACTCATGTCTTGAAACTGAGAACATTGTACAATTTTATGGTCGGAGCTGGAACAAACAATGCATGTTGGATTAGTAATAGCAAATGATAATCCCTTGCTAGGCTTGTACACGTGTTTTTGTTTCGAAGAATCAGCCATTCGATACGATGCAATGCCGCTTGATTGCAGAAACTGACAATGACGTTCCAAAATAGTTGTGCAGTGAGCCCAATTTGGCAATGTACGTAAGTCAAGAGACTCATTCCACTTGTTACGAGTTTGCTGGTCACATTTTCCGATGACGATGAATATCAACATGGCTTGGGCCATATCTGATCCGGTACCCAATGACGATAATGATGAATACAGGGCTGACGCATTGTCCAGCAGACTGCGCAGCTGATTTCCGTCCGGTTTGTCGACTGGCGGTAGATTGAATAGTGATTCTATTGTGTCTAAAAATGTAAGTGTAGGATTGTCATAACGTTCACTTAAACGAGCAAGAGCCTTGGGATAATTTTCCTGAGTCACTTGGAATGCCTTTACTGCCTGTAGGGCGGGGCCCTTCAAGCAATTCAGCAGATGATTAAACTTTTCAATGTTCGAAAGAGAGTACTCACGACCGATAATCTGATTGGCGGAGCCAATCGAGGAAGACTCGATGGCGGCGAAGAGCGAATTGGAGCAGGGTTAGAAAATGAGGTGCTGTGCAGTACATCATCCAGTTGGGATTGGATGGACAATTTGATACTCACATATGTGTCTTCCACCTCTGCACGTCAATTGTCCTGAGGATCTTCCAATTCAATTTCAGATTGTACTTCCAAAACCTCCTTAATGTATATCTCCAACATGTCCAAGCGTAATTGTAGCTCACCGTGTGATAATCTTTTTTCACTGCCATCGACCTCAGTAGACACTCTTACAACATCCTCTAAGTGTGCGATATTGCGTTTTATGTTCGCTCGCTTACGTAAGTTTGCTTCAAGAGTTGACATTATGTATCGAGAATGTTGTGATCACCGATGTGACCGAGCGACAGTTCTGATACTGCAAAATGTTCACAGCCTGACTTTAACCTGATAATGTTACTCTCACCGATGTGAGCGAGCGACAGTTCAAATGCTCCCACTGTTAACAGAACAGCTAAGACTTGTAAATGTTGCGCTCACCGATGTGAGGGTCGCTTGAAGTGATGAAGCAAAAATGCAGTGAACAAGCAGAGGCAGCGAGCTTCCAGCGACGAAGCAACGGTAACGAGAATGCAGCAGCAAAGCGAAGGTAGCGAGTTTCCAGCGACGAAGCAACGGCAACAAGAAAGGAGCTGTGGAGCAAAGGCAATGAGCAATCAAACTCAGAGCGTATCCAGCGCGAAGTAACGGCTACAAGAATGCAGTAGCGAAGCGAAGGTAGCGAGTTTCCAGCGACGAAGCAACGGCAACGAGAAAGAAGCTGTGAAGTTGCTGTCGATGCTGTATTTTGCGAAGAGTTCGATAAAACCTTTCTCCAACGAAATGTTGTGCGGCAACGATATGCCGTCAATTTCCACACACTAGCCCCAGTGTTTGGGCGCCAAAATGTTGGATCAAAGGCATTTTTTTGACCTTTTAAGAATCTTATCTCAAGTGGGCGTGTGTGGATGGTATGAAGTTTTAATAAAGGTTTTACAACTTGATGAGCAACACGACTGACTTCTATGATGATGCTTACAGAACTGATATCTTAACATAAATTAAGATTAAAGGGACCGAGCAATTACAGAGTTCGAAAGAGAGCGAGACTTCGTACATGTGTATGAGTGCTTATGACATTCAAATAGAAGAGAATTAGCATAATCTTAACATAATCTGCTTTGACATTGCTATTGATATCCTGACTAATGTATATATGAGGTATA